>ML788877.1:139801-154679 GCA_009831015.1 Picea engelmannii | reverse complement strand
TCTCTGATTGCAAGATAGTTGTTCTTACCCATTGCAATGTTATTTTAAATGTAATCCAGGATTCTTAATTTGAACCATAAGGAATTGCAATAGGGAGATTACTTTCCTGTGATTTAATCCAGAGCTTCAGTTCATTCCAGCAAAAATAGATAGAATAATTTTCTTTACTACAACACTAAGTGCTTTTGGAATTGAGCATATATAGTGCGCAGCTATCTTTGAAACAAAAGACTTCCCTGGGTTGATAATTTATGTTTCACTTGGTTGTTTGAATTTAATTAAGAAATTATAGTGACCAACATATTGAAGCAGTTTGAAGTCGCAGTTTCTTGGTTGAATGATAGTGATGTTTCTTTGATTTACATTACAGTTGATTATTTATTGTCTTTGAGAAGTAATCATGTTTCTTTTCCCCGTCATTTTATCATTTTTTTCGCTCAATACAAACCCCTCACATATCCCAGGACCTTTGCTCACACCCTAATCAGTGACAACAGTTAAACAATTTGTATGGCTTGGATTGCATGGGTCCGATATGTTGTTGACCAAAGTCTATTTCATGTTTTGAAAGAGTTGTCATGTATAGTTGTTAAAGGAATTATTTGCTAATCAATTATGCATACATGAATGAGCTATTCAAATAAAAGGCTTAAAATCGAGGCCCACTATGCCCTTGTCAAAGAGAAAGATACTACCGCCCCTTTCTCACCTTCAAATGATTCTAATAAATTGGTTTCCTCCCGCATGCAATGGAGGGATAACTTCTCTCATGTGATCAGTGAGATTAGGCCTAAAGTCTCCACACATCCTAAGGAAAATTCAAAGAGTTTAAAAGGTGATAGCAGTAACAAAGGAAATTTTTCCTCACAAACTGGAAAATATGGATTTTAAATTTTATTTATTTGTCTATTGATGAGAACAATTGACTTCAAATTTTTTGGATAGTAGGTTTTTTGGGATATATTGGTAATGTATTTTGAAAATGATTCCAAATATCATTGTGATAATTTTCAAATGTGAATGTGATGATGGGAGTTACAAGGAGGGGTATTTTTCTTAATTAACTAGTATGCTATGATTGTTAAGAGCCAAAGGGAGTCACAAAGGGTCCCACCTACTAGTTATTATTTATCTAAAACCCTTGTTATGATTTATTATTTTTTCCCCCTTAACTAAAAAGTTGGTTGAGTTTTTAATTAACTTAACTAATGAGGTAGTTCAACTACTTCAACCAATTCTAATTTGCTTAAAGGAAAAAGGAAAGGGAGGAACAAAAGAGGATAGAAGGATAAGCATACTAAGGGTCATATTGTAGACAACAAGATTCAGGGTTGAATTACATCATTCAGAGACTTGTTTTTCAAAGGTGTTGATCTATCTTTGATAGTATGTGTAGACTTGTATGTTTGTGAATTAGTTTTCATGACTGACAAAGGATATTGTGCAGAGTCAAGTGGGAAGCAATTTGTGGCAAGTTGATCCAGCTTTTAGAGTTTAGTTTTTGATTTTCTGTTAGAGGTCCTTTTGTATGTTCCATCGGGGATGTCTAAGTTTGACTTTGGTCTGAAATTTCTGCATGAAGTTTTGTAAAGAGAATGAATGTTTGGTGAATTGGAATGAAATAAAGGATTTCTTTATGTCTCATCTATCTTGATTATCATCTCAGTGTTTGTACTTCTATCTCTACATTATTCAACAACTGTTATATTCAAAAATCATATAAAAAATGAGTTTTTCAACAAGCTTTTATTTGTAAAAAGACTAGCCTAAGAACTTGTAATTAATACTTATGAGTTAGGATATTAATTTTGATGGCTATAAAATTAGGGTGATATTCTCATCTATTTTTCTTTAGCCAAGCAGAATCTGAAAATGCTTGAGTAATATCATTCCATATTTTTTACTCAATATTTATTTGGCGACTCCAATGGGGAGATCTTCAATATCTCTCTAGTTAATTTTTATACTCGATTTTCATCGATACATCTATTTTTCTAATATTGATTCTTTGACTGTTTTATTTCTTAATGGTTGTGTGTGTTGCAAGGCAGCCCAATAGTGAGCCTGGTCTTCAAGATTAGACCAACATTGCTTTGAATCTATTTAATACCATTTTAGACACTGCCAATACCCATGTTGAGCTTAACCATTCTTGGGCAGCAATCGAACGAGATATTAGTTCTCAAGAACGATTTTAAGCTAGATGTAGATAGTCTAGAAATCAGCAGTAACCTTCTTGTTTATTCAGTTTTGGCCTTTCTTTCATGTCCTTAGACTCTCGTGATTCTAGAAGAAGAAGAGACTTGACACCTGAAATCAATCCTATTGTTGAAATAGGAAGAAGGAACGTTGTGTTATTTTCCCAACAAAGTTCTCTAAGGAGAACTTTGTCTGATTCATCTAGTTTGTCTTTCTTTCCCTCATCTATCATCCACAAGATGGCATCTAGCGGTGGCTCTGATGGAACTAGAAGTGCTTCCTCTTCTCAGTACTCATCTTTGTCAATGATTAGTAGCTTATATAACCACCATATCCATGTCCAATCTACCACAAATCCCACCAAAGTCATTAAAAAGTATGGGCTTTTTCAGTTTGAAGAAGATGCCATAACCACACTGTGGCATGTGTCCTCTCCTCTTAACCTAGCACCTGCTACTCATCCACTTCCTAAATTTAAAGGGCATCTTCCTAGGTTTTCAGGAAATAAACCTATCACTACAAATGAACACCTGGTGGAATTTTCTAATGCTTTTCATAACATAGGAGCCAATGACAATGATACTTGCATGTGCTCATTCATCAATTCCTTGGAAGGAAAGGATGCGACCAATTTCTTTCACCTTCCTCCTAAGATTCTGTCTACTTGGGAAGAGTTAATCTATTGGTTCTGATCCACTTATGCACAATCTAAAAGCCCAGCTAATAAGTTAAGGGAATACAATAGCATCACCTATAAGGATGGTGAGACCATCAAGTCTTTCAACTTGTGTTTCACCAAGTTATACAATCAAATCCCTAAACTCATCCACCCTCAGAACCAAGCCACTTTCATGCATTACTACAATGCGTTGCCTTCCCCCAACTATCATAGGCTTGAGGAAAAATCCATTGATAATCTCGGTTCTGCTCTGCATGATTGTTTAGAGTATGAAGAAAAACTTGAAATAACCGGTCTTCCCCAGGGAGAATCGGTTAGACAGACAGACATGTCCACCCTTTTATAGCTAGTACAATACATGAGCAATCATATGATAGCATATGAATGAAAAGGAACTGTCTCCCTTCTCACCCCTGGATCTTCATCCTCTTCTGCACCCCCCTTTAGAAATCTGGTTGAAAATAATTTTCATCCTAAAGCTATCTTGCCTCAAAGTTTGTGTAACTTCTGTGAGGAACACCACAAGGAAACCACATGTGAGGTAAAGAAGAGTTCCAAAGATAAGATATTTGGTAAGAGACCAGAAGCTACTATTGTTGTCCTAGATTTTGCAGAGCCATAAAATTTCATGTTCATCAATACTAGGAACAAATCCTATGATCCCAAGGGAAAATTTGATCATCCCCACCATTCTTATAGCCCAATCGCATCCTCACCCACTGCTACTATTCAGGTTCCTAAGGTTCCTGACAATCAAGGACCAACCTCTCCTCTCCCCTATTCCAAATACAATAGCTTGAATCAGTTGGCCAACATGAAAGCAGATGCAACCCTTTTGGACATGGTTGTCATCCATGAACAACAGATGCATCTGAAACAATTCATGGAAGGAAAATATTATGTTGTAGCCAATCTTTCTGAAGAGGTAAACGAAGAGGATTCATATGTAAATAAAGTAGGTGTACATAACTTTAGATACCCTGTAAAAAAAACCCCTTTTTATATTTTTGTAAATACTATGGATAAGATTGCCCATTGTTGCCTCATTGATGGCGGTTCAGGCCCAAGTGTGATGTCGAACATTATTATGGAAGATCTAGGATTTTCCTGTACAAATGAAAACGCGAGAAGCATTCTCTCCTATAATAGCCTACAACAAACAACCATAGGTGATATTAAATATGTAACCTTAGTTTTATGCACCCATCATGAAATAAGGACAACCCTCAACATTTAGGTAATTGATATGCCAGTAAGAAATTACTCAATCATATTAGTAAGAGATTTGCAAGCCTTAATGGGTGGATACCTCTCACTCACCGGAACACATTTATTTGTTCCTCGAAAAAAAAAAAACATTATAGTCCTTAGAGAAGGAAGGATATCACCTTACATAGAGAGTGTCCTGCAGCCTAACGTAAACTATATCGAAGAGGACCTAGGAGTGTACTCCATCTTTGCTGAGGAGGATAACATTCCCATGTAACAAATCAATTTAGATGATGGTATGTGGCACATGCACTTTGATGGTTCATTCTCTAATGAAGGTAACAGAGCTGGCATTATCTTGATTTCTCCTATAGGAAAAATCCATAACTTTTCTTACAAGTTGGAGTTCGCTTGCACTAACAATGTCACTGAATTCGAAGATTTATTATTAGGCATTGAGAACACCTATAATATTGGTTGTGGTCACCTTCCAATTTTTGGGGATTCCAAACTTGTTGTGAATCTTTTACGTAAAACTTACTCTCCTAGCAACAAGTTGATGAAATGATACACCCAAACTATTTGGGCACTTATCTAGAACCTTTTATCTTTCAACGTCACTCATGTTGAGGGAGTTAAACTCGATGGCTGATCGGTTATATTTTTTTTCAGCCTCTCCTAATCGACAACTTCTTCCACATAGACCTTATTGTACTTTCCAATCTCTGTATCATCCACATATCCCCGACAATATAGAATCTTGGCAGGTCTTCCCTAACGATGAGAGCGTTTGTGATTTTATTCAAAATGAACCTTTTAATCCTAAGGAGATTATATCCATAGAATATAACAATATTCCTAAAGGCTTGAATCCTCTAGAGAGTTCATTTTCTTCGAGTGATGTAGGCAACAAGGAGACAAAGAAAGAAGAGGAGTCGAAAAGGAAGGTGGGTTAAACCATCTCTTTGAATGTTGGGACACCCGAGACTCCAAAGAATGTTAAAATAGGTGCCAAATGTTTAGATAAAGAGAAAGTGAATTTTTCCAAGATGCTTGGTGAATTTCAAGATGTTTTGGCTTGGTCTTATAAGGATCTTCTTGGTTTTGATCGTGGTATTATACAACATGCCATCCCCATTAAGGAAGGTGTAAAACCAGTCAGGAAAAAACAAATACCTATCAACCTTGTGCTAGAAGAAACTATTCGAAAGAAGTTGGAAAACTCTTGAAGGATGGGATCATCTTTCCGGTCAAGTATTTTGAATGGGTTTCAAATTTGGTTCCTGTTTGGAAACAAACTGATCAGATCAGATTATGTGTTGATTTTCACGCATTAAATCGAGCTAGTATAAAATATCACTTCCCTCTCCCTAACATGGAAATGATTTTGCAGCAAGTTGTAGGGTCACAAATGATTTCCTTACTTGACGGTTTTTCCAGTTACAACCTAATCAAATTAAAAAGGGCACATAAATATAAAACTACATTTATTACTTGTTGGGGTACCTTTTCTTATGAACGTATGCCTTTTGGCTTATCTAATGTAGGTGCCACCTTTCAAAGAGCTATGCAAATATCTTTTAACAATTTGATCAGTAAGATCATTCAGATCTACCTTGATGACTTAATGGTGTATTCTAAAATCTGATCAGATCATTTTGGTCATCTGAGAAAATTTCTCATGCGATGTAGGAAATTTGGCATTTCTCTAAATCCTTCCAAGTCCATTTTTGGTGTTACCAAGGGAAAGCTCCTTGGACACATCATCTACGATTTAGGAATAAGAATCGATCCTGAAAGGATTGTTGCTATCCTTAATCTGCCTACTCCCACTTCCAATAAGGAGGTTCAATATTTTATGGGGGTTATTAACTTTGTCAGTAGGTTTGTTCCAGATTTTGCTGTGATGGTCAAGCCAATTCATAATCTGCTTAAGAAAGATCATTCTTTTTCTTGGACAGATGATGTCAAAAATTCTTTTGAAGGGATTAAGAAAGCGATCAGTTTTGCACCAGTTTTGGTGAAGCCATATTTTGAGAAGGAATTCACAATATATACTATTGCCACCGAGGAGGCAGTTTCTGTTGTCCTCATGCAAAATGATGACCAAGGAAATGAAAAACTAGTGGCTTACATGAGTCAAAGTTTGTCTGATGATGAATTTAAATATTCTTTTATTGAGAAACATGCTTTCACTCTTGTTAAAGATATTGAAATTTTTTTGCACTTCATCTTAGGTAAGAATACGTTGGTAAAGCTCCCTTTACCTATTGTCAAGTTTTTTCTCTCACAAACTCATCTTTCAGGAAAGCTTGCACATTGGCTTGCCAAGATATAGGAGCATGATTTGAATATTGTGACTTCTACCACTATCAAGGGACGTGACCTAGCCCTTTTCTTAACTCAGCATGCTGAGAATGGTGAAGAAATTGATGAAGAAGATAGTTCCCTTTCAGCTCTCTTTTACATTGATGATCAAATCCTCCTTGTGTCTGAACATCCGTGGTACAAGAATTTGGTTTATTATTTACAGAACCAAATATATCCATACAACTTAGACACTTATCAAAGGAGAAGACTCCTTATTGAATCTGCAAGATACGTCATTATAGGAGACTTCTTATTTCGAAGATTTGTTGATGGTGTGTTGCTTCGTTGTGTAAACAATGAAGACGCACATAAACTGTTGCAAGAAGCTCATGGTTCTTCAAGTTCTGTCATTCATGTAGGAGGTCATTTTTCTGCAAAAACCACTCCTTTGTCTTAGGTACCAATTCTTACATTCTAAAATATTTACAGGAGTGATTTTTTTCCTATAGCACTAACGGTTCTCACTTGAAGCATTATGTGGAACCAACTTGAAAAGATCTAACGCTGTTTGGTTTTTCTGTATTTTAGTAGTCTAGCTCTTCTTTCAGTTTTCACTAATTTTCTTTTATGCTTACAGTAGTTGCTTTCTGCTTTCTGTTTTAAACATTTCCTACCATTTTTACATTCCTGTCACTTTATTTCTACTATTTCAATTTTCTGCAATTTTATTCTGTTAGAATTTGTATTGCTTTGTCATCTTTTTAATTGATTTCAGTCGAGAATAAGATGTTGGATCAGTTTTTCCACAGTGAAACTCCTGCAAGATATTGTTAGTCAATAAAAATCAAGCTTACATAGTTGTTATGATGTTCCCCCTGAAGACACACTTGATTTTGTTATCTTCTTTCATTGTTGTCTTATAAAGAGATTGGTTATCTTCCGCTTCTTCTTTCCATTTCTTCATCCATTTGAGAAATAGAAGAGCAGGTCCATTAATTTTTCTCCTTGAATTAAGAGTTGATTCTGGTTGAATGATTATGCATATAGGGATAAACCCCCCTCATACTTAACGTTTTTCATGAGTTATTCCCAAATTCCCAATCAATTTTCCATTAAATCCACTCACTTCCCCCTATTGCATAATTATTTTGGTTATATATTCTAAATTTACTGTTCTTGGTCTGCGAAACCATGAGTTTTGAGTTCTAAATCTGTTGAAAACAAATTTCCCTGTGGAGTTGCCAGTTTGTTGATGATTAAAATTGCAATGCAGATTTCGCCCGCAAAGTATTGCTAAAGCCTATTAATTTTAAGCTGATAATATATATAATACTAGTATGTGGGACCCCCTTATAGGATGGAGGATCAGACCTGACGCTTTGTTTTTCAATGTTCTTACTATTGTTCGACACTTCTTACATGTTTTAGAATGACTGATGATCAATATTGGTTCTATTCATGACAGATGGATGAGGGATAATACATGTTTGTTCTCTTGATCTAGACTCAAATGACATGATGGCTTATGATATATGTTGTTACCTTTGCTATTTATCCCTGGATTTATTACTTGTGACACCTGCAAAAGATACATGTTAGTAACAACAAATAAAGGGCAATTGAAAGGAGATAAAGCAATATAAACAAAAATGCAAAAGGAAGGAACTACTCTATACTAGCATGCTACACTACATGCATTAAAAGGATCGTTGTAAATCCTTGATAACAAATAATAACTATGTGATTTATTGAGTTACATGGAAACATAGTTGATATGCATTACTGTATAGTTGAAAATGGTAATATGGGATGTGGGTAGCGCTCTTGGAAATTAAGGGAGGTTGGTTTCAATGCGTGGTTCAATTGGATGAATTAATGGATTAGTGGGCTAGAATAGTGGGGTGTAAAACATATACACCCAAATTGGGATTTGACTATAAACCAAGGAATTGAATGTGTTTGAGCATGGAGGCGACGTGCATTTACTGCACATCACTTCTACTCATTCCACTAGCCACCACCCTAGTCAGGATATTGTTCAAACTGTGTTTTGTTGTGGTTAGATTCTGACTTTCAAGCAGGGAAAGAACCGCTCAGCCAAGCTCGCGTTTTAAGGTGCTTTTGGTTACAGGTATGTCTTTTCGCCATTCATGAATCTTCTTTGGTTATGAAATAGCTTTTGGCTTGGGATGTATGGGTCTGTTCTTTCCTTAAGTATGGAAACTGTGTAAATTTGGGATATTTTTCTAGAATGAATCGTTGATGGGTTTCATTGTAATAATGGTTAAAGTCACAGTGTTATTGGTCATTCTGAGTGTTAGCATCCATAAAGACTCTCTGTCATCCTTGTTGATTTTAGTTGGAGGGTTTCATTTGGCCTAGAGTGGCTGGTTGTATCCATGCATTCATATCACCATACCCAGTCTTTTGTTGTTATGGGGTTTACCAGTTTTGAAATACCTTGTGTCACTGTGCATTGTTTCATTTGGGTATGGGTTTTTCATGCTACTAATGGTTGCACAATGGGTTATATTGCTTCTTCTCGGCTTGGTTCCATCTCAGCGTTGTTAGTTGGTTGATTGGGGGAGCCATGAGGGTTATACCTTGTGTGTTCCCAGTATCGTTACAAGGCCAAAATGGAGCCTTACTCCTCTATTCATAGTCACTCCTATCACTGGAATTGTCACCCTGTCTGCGAAATCATTGTGGTATACCCTCTGTGTGTGCACCATTGGTCTCAGAGGTTCTCACACGATGATGGGAGTCGACTCTAGTCTCATTGTGTTGGTCTATAGAGAAAAACCTTATTTTCTCAAGCCCATGTTTTGATAGAGGGAACCGTAACGGCCTGTCGGGTATATTGTTGATTGTTTTGAGATGTTGGGTATTGTCAACAGTGTTCGGTTCCTGATTCGTCTTGCTTGATTATGTTGACATTGGCATTGGTTTTAGTAATTAGTCACTCATTGGTTATTATGACAGTCTAATTGATAAGCTTAGCATTGAAATTGGTTGATTAAAGAATGGGGTTGATACACAATCATTGTCTTTTGCATTGAGATTATTGAAATGTTAACTCAACATTAGTTTACAATTGATTAATTCACAATGGTGCTTTGCGCGTGATGCATGGGTGTGTGTGGTGTTCCTACATCATGATTCAATGATTACTATAACTATGTGTTTTTAATGGCCAAATGTTTATTTCAATCATGATTATTATGTCATTTCCATCCACTATGTATGTTGTGGTTATTTGATTGCGTAATCAGAGAGGGTCACAGGTTTTTAAATATGTTTTTGTTGCAATTCGATCAATTTTTTTACGAGATCGAGCATACTGTTGTTACCTCATTATATTGATTGATAGACTAGCATTATGGATGTTTAAATTCAGAGTGGTTGAACCCTTACAGTCACATTAATACTCTGTGTTTTGTCGAATGGTCTGTGTATTTCAAGCATAGTGTGGGTTTAAATGTTGATTGATGTCTGTGTGTTTAAGTGGCAAGTCAGGATATTTTCATTTTAAATATGAATCATTGTGTTTGACTGTCCAATATGTATGATTAATGAATATCATACATTTTAACATTGATAGGCACGGGTGTTGTGTTGTTATGATCATGTTACAATTGTAGATGGAATTGAGGAGTTAAATCGGGCATCCTTTCTATGTCTGTGTTGATGGAAGGTGGTAGATTTTTTATACTGAACAGAGTGGAATTAAGTGATTGTTTATTCATTTGGGAATTGTTTTAAAATATGAAATGGATAAATGAGAAGAACATAACTCTTCTACAGGTTGTTGTGGAATGCATATTGTCTTGTTTTGATGATGTTGTGTTACAGATTGACTACGAATAGTGAGCAAGTTAATGCACATGATTGTTTTAATTTCACACAATAGTTGTTCTTTTGAATCATTTTGGTCAGTGTTGGACCTTTTTACGTTGATATGTAATGATTTTATGGATGAATTAATTAATTTTATGAACAATACTCATTCTCCTTCCTGACCATTATTTCTCTTTTCGCTAATTACAACCCGCTCACCTTCCCACATTTATTTTTCACTCCCTATTCTAAATTTAGTTACCGTCAAGAAGAATTCTATATTGAAGCAGTTTGAAGTCGTTGTTTCTTGGTTGGATGACAGTGATGTTTCTTTGATTTACATTACAGTTGATTGTTGATTTTCTTTGAGCAGTAATCATGTTTCTTTTCCCCCTCAGTTTATCATTTTTTTTTCGCTCAATACAAACCCCTCGCATATCCTAGGACCTTTGCTCACCTCCTGCTCAGTGACAATAGTTAAACAATTTGTATGGATTGGATTGCATGGTTCTTATATGTTGTTGAGCCAAAGTATATTTCATATTTTGAAAGAGTTTCCATGTATGGTTGTTAAAGGAATTATTTGCTAATAAATTATGCATACAGGAATGAGCTATTCAAATAAAAGGATGAAAACCAAGGCCCACTATGCCCCTGTCAAAGAGAAAGATACTACCGCCCCTTTATCACCTTCAAATGATTCTGATAAATCGGTGTCCTCCCGCATGCAATGGAGGGATGATTGCTCTCATGTGATCAATGAGATTAGGTCTAAAGGGTCCACACAACCTAAGGCAAATTCAGAGAGTTTAAAGGGTGATAGCAGTAACGAAGGAAAGATTGCCTCACAGACTGGAAAATATAGATTTTGAATTTTATTTGTTTGTCTATTGATGAGAACAGTTGACTTCTGATTTTTTGGACAACAGGTTTTTTGGGATATATTGGTAATGTATTTTGAAAATGATTCCAAAAATCATTGTGATAATTGCCAAATGTGAATGTCCCAAAATGGAGTCACAAAAGGTCCCACCTACTAGTTATTATTTATCTAAAACCCTTATTATGATTTATTAATTTTTCTCCCTTAACTAAAAAGTTGGTTGATTTTTTAATTAACTTAACTAATGAGGTAGTTCAACTAATTCAACCAATTCTAATTTTCTTAAAGGAAAAAGGAAAGTGAGGGACAAAAGAGGATAGAAGGAGAAGCATACTAAGGGTATTATTGTAGAAAGAAAGATTTAGGGCTGAATTACATCATTCAGACACTTGTTTTTCAGAGGTGTTGATCTATCTTTGATAGTCTGTGTAGACTTGTCTGTTTGTGAATTATTTTTCATGACTAACAAAGGATATTGTTCAAAGTCGAGTGGGAAACAATCTGTGGCAAGCTGATCCAACTTTTAGAGTTCATTTTTTTATTTTTTGTCAGAGGTCCTTTTGTATGTTCCATCGAGGATGTCTAAGTTTGAATTTGGTCTAAAATTTCTGCATGAAGTTTTGTAAAGAGAATGAATCTTTGGTGAATTGGAATGAAATAAAGGATTTCTTTATGTCTCATTTGTCTTGATTATCATCTTGGTGTCTGTACTTTTGTCTCTACATTTATTTTAGCAATTGTTGTATTCAGAAAATCATATAAAAAATGAGTTTTTCAACAATCTTTTATTTATAAAAAGACTAGCCTAAGCACTTGTAATTAATACTTGTGAGTTAGGATATTAATTTCGATGGCTATAACATAGGGTGATATTCCCGTCTATTTTTCTTTAGCCAAGCAGAATCTGAAAATGCTTGAGTAAGATCATTCCATATATTTTCCTCAACACCCCAATCATCAACAGTGAAGACTACTACATCAAGCAATTGATGAATACCTCAGTATTCACCAAAGAAAAAATATTAGATTTTAAGAATGATGTTATAACTACATTTGAAGTGATTAGTATGGAACCAACAAATAGTCTATATATTGAAGTTACTAGGGATGTTCTTGACCAGCTTGAATACATAGTTATGTGCACTTTTGAAGAGTTGGAGAAAATTCAAAATAAAGATATGTTGCTACTAAAACAGTTAGATCAATCTAAACATGAAGATCATGAAAAAAAGGTTCAGTTAGAAAACAAAGAAGAAGAGATCAAAAGATTGAAAACCGAAGTTGCTAATCTAACATAAAAGATGGAATAATTAAAGACACGTGACAATAAAAGAAAATAATTACTAAAAGAAACATAAGAATTGGTTAATAGTCTAAAGACTCAACTTGAGGAAACTAAAGAAAGTGAATAAGTCTTGAAGATCCAGTTAACTAGGAAAGAAAATTCTTGCCACATGTTGGAATTGCAAATCATCAACTTCAAAAAGATAAATGAAAGTACTAATGCAGATCTAATGACTCAAATTGAAGAAGCTAAGAAAAAGGAAGAATCCCAGAAGATCCAATTAACTAAAAAGGAAGAATCATGCCAAATGTTTGAATTAGAAGCCATCAACCTCAAAAGGATTCAGCTAGAAAATGAGGAAGAAATCAAAATATCAAAAACTAAAGTTTTTTATCTAACAAAAGATATGGAAGAATTGAAGACATATGAAAAAACTATTAAATGCAAAGAAGCCTTGGATGAGACAAAATAAATAGTCATCAATATAAACACTCAACTTGAACATGCTAAGAAAGTGGAAGAAACCCTGGAGATTCAGTTAACTAAAAAGGAAGAGATATGTCACATGTTGAAATTGGAAACAGTCAATCTCAAAAATATGAATGAAAAGACAAATAAAAATGTCAATTTCCATAATAGCACAGCTATCCTAGATAAGATTTGGAACAATCAAAGATCATTTGATGACAAAATTGGTCTTGGATACAATAAGAAACAAGACAGTGACAAGTGGAGCATCATTTTACAAACATCAGAAAGGATCATCCTTCTCAAATGGAAAAGGTGCAATCACAAACCAATTACAATCCATTAAGTTGGTTAAGGAAGGAAGTTATAGAAGTGAAAAGGAAGAAGAAAATCAAAAGACAGATCTCTCAAGTCAAAATAAATTCAAGAATGGAAACACCTTCAATGGCTATTTCTTTTCTTGTCATAACTTTGGCCATAAAGCAATGGAATGCAAGAAACTAGAGAAAGGATATACATGAAAATAAAAAAACTCAATTAGATGTTGGAGATGCAATTTTATTGGGCATGTAAAAAAAAAATTTCATACAATGAGATGTTACAATTCTAATAGGTTTGGGCACAAATTTGAAAGTTGTAGGAATTCAAAAAGTCAATCCATAAATAATTCATTCAATTCAGGGAGAAAACCTAATAAAATTTGGAAGAAGAAAGGAGATGACAAATATCCAAAAACACAATTAGAAAGAAAAGGTCCAAAAAGAATAATATCTCATAGAAAAATATGGAGAAGAAAATCTGAAGGAGAAAGCAAGAAAGATGATCTTGCACCTGAAAATTGTTGGATTACTGAGAAGGGGGGGTGAATCAGTAATAGAGAAATTTAATCATTTTTAACCATATAATCCAAGTGTTATATCAATGTAGCATTATCATCCAATAATTGCAGAGTAAATAAGCAATGAAAAAATGAACAATCATACACATACACAGTACACCAGTGTTTTACGTGGAAACCCAAAGCGAGAGAAAACCATTGAATGCTTTTTCTTATATGTATTGAAGAATTACATTCATTGGAAGCACCAACTTCCCTTTTTTTCCAATTGCAACTCGAAGGAGGCTCCAACTCCTTTGTTTCTCAGGCTACAACCTAAAGTAAGCTCCAACTCCCATATTCTCTGGCTACAACCAGAAGGAAGATACAACCCCCTATGTTCTCCGGCTACAACCAAAAGGTGGCTACAACCACATGTCCTTTCCCCATCCAACCTCCCTAGTGTATAAGTACAATGATGGAACCACTATCACACTATCACTTTGATATATATTGTTGTAAACCTATACCAATCAACCTGCACCAAACAACTTGTACCAATAACCTGAACCATGCATCAACCTGTGCCTCAACCTGTAATCAACTTGTACCATAAACAAGTGCATCAACCATGCACCAACCTGTACCAACCAACCTGTAATCAACTTGTACCATAAACAATTGCATCAACCATGCAACAACCTGCACCTCAACCTGTACCATGAAAAATTGCATCAATCATGCACCAAACCTGTACAAATAACATGTCACAACAACATGTCCAAACAACCTATCACAACAACTTGTCTCATCGATATTATCAACCAAATTAGATCTACTCACCAAGATCAATCACCAAGACAACTCTCAAATATGTGCATCAACCAAGCATAACACAACAACTCATAATCATCACCAAGATCAATATGTGCTTCTAATAATATACCAATACAAGTATGCTACATCATCCATAAACCATGTGTCAACACTACTACTAACAAGTGCCTCCAACCATGTACCAAGTATGTACCAATCATGTATCAAGAAATCATCAACTACGACTCATCAATATGTACCAACATCATCAACTATACACCTCATGTATGTGCCAACTCATCAACTACTTGTCTCAACCATGTACCCAACATGTACCTCAACCAAAATCCCTCATCAATATCATCATCCAAATAT
>ML788877.1:120866-139751 GCA_009831015.1 Picea engelmannii | reverse complement strand
TACACCTCATGTATGTGCCAACTCATCAACTACTTGTCTCAACCATGTACCCAACATGTACCTCAACCAAAATCCCTCATCAATATCATCATCCAAATATGATTTGTAACTTTGTAATAGACCTGGTGTATATGATCACATACTTGCAAACCTTCCTTAACTTTAACAACAAGAGACTATCATTTTCATCAAAATTTTCTTTAGTCTCACATGACTAGTTTTGGATTAGTCAACAACCCTAACTTGAAATAATCATAACTATGTACCTGTAATGAATAAATATCTGAAAATGATACACAATGTTCTTCAGTGTGTTTTATGCAATTCCTTCAGGTGTCACTACTTGGAACCTCTCAAAAAAGGATTTATAGCAAAAATGACATACCTTGTTGAATTCTGGCTTATTCTAGAGAGCTACCTTGTAGAGCATGCCCCACACAGAATATTTGTTTAACAGATATGAAAATGTTACAAAGACTACAAAAGACTGTACTCTAACCAACACATTTTGTTTTACTGAATTTGAATCGATTATGAAGAAGTTATGACGTTTTTAGCTGAAACACCTGTTTTAGACTAGTTTCAGGACTAGCCACAAACACTATTTTCCATGGAGTGTAACTCCAAAAATACAACGGCCCATGAGCTTAATGTTTTACCACAGATACTTGGATATGTTTCCTCAATGGAATAGAAATTTCATGGTCTGAATCATTCTAGAAAAAAGGTTATTGCGAAAATGGTGAGATGACCTGTAAATAACATACCTTAGAAAGCATCCTCAAAAGAATTTATCCTCCCTTGAATTTTGGCCTTCTTTTCTTCACTTTCCCTCTGAAATTTGGATTAGATATCATTTGGTTACCTCAATCACCTATAGATATTCAATATTCTCAAGTGTGATCTAAAATGAGAGAGCCTTTCCTCTTATTTATACTCTCCAAGTAGCTTCCTTAAAAACATCTTCCAGGTCACTTTGCCCACTTTCCTTATTTTAGGGCTAACCCACTTCTAATTTCTCCATTAAATTTATCATTTAAATAATTTATTTTGTATTCACTTTGAATTATAGTACACTCATCACTTCACTTTATTATTTACCCTCTAAAATCTCTTAAACCACTTTGACTACCTTGACCTTTTGGGGCTTCTAGATGACAAATGAGGGTCCTCCAACTTCGTAAGGCCATAACTCTCAAAACGTGAGGAGTTATGTGATGTTTCACATACCACCAGAAATGGAATGACATGTACTATCCATATAGAATAGTATTACCTGAAAATATATCAAAAATCATATCGTTATCCATCAAACAAACTTGGGTCCATTACCCAAGCATGGGTTCTCCAACTTCTCATGGCCATAACTATCTAACCGTGAGGAGTTATGTGACATTCCACATACCACTGGAAACAGAATGAAAATCACTATCCATATAGGATAGTTTCATGGAAAAAATCACTGAACTTCATCTAATTATTCCACAAATAAGTATGGGTTCTCTAACCATACTTATAGGATAACTCAATCCGCAAAGCGTCTTCCTGTGAGGGATTTCACCACAAGGGGACCAATTTTGATTTCATCCATTTGTATTTATTATCAACCATGACAAGACAATAATGATTCATCTTTACATCAAACAAACTTGGGTCCATTACCCAAACCTTTGTGCCACTGGGATTCGCTACCAGAAATTCTCCAAGGGTTGACATCAATCACTAAGGGTTGACATCAATACACAATATCACTCTCCAATGGTTGACATCAATGACAACTAACAATCCATACCAACTATCCATAAACCTAAGCCAACTGTCTGACAAAAATGAAGAAATTAATAACAAGAAATTGAAGGGTGAAGGTCCTAATAAGGAATGTGAAATTCAATATGAAATAGATCAAGCTCAATAAAGGGAAGTGCCTATAGAATAATATGACACAATATCAAATCCTGATGATGTCACAATCCTTTAGCCAAAGAAAGAAAAACACAAAAAGAAGGAAAGAGCATCCTGGAAGAAAATAAAGGTAGGTCCTAAAAACTACATTGGATTAATCTTGACAAGAAAGGAAAAAGAAAACATAATTGAATCATAAAAGGATTATAATAATCATGGAAAAATAAAACATGTCATGAGTAATTAAAGACAACTATATCAGATAAAACACCAATTAATCTCAAGGGAAATAAGTTTAAATTGGTTTCTAAAAACTCAAAGGACTATGCCAAGAGTTTTAAAATAACATATGAAAAATCTTGACTATCTAATATTAGTGGTCAAAAGAAAAATCATCGATAGGGGATTTGTACAATACAATAAGGAGAAAATGGACAAAGGAGAGCATCGCCTTAGGGGAAGTATAACCTCAGAGGGAACAAAAAAATATCATTTTTGTCACGTTTTTAAAAAGGGGAGAAAAGAAAAGGTAGCAGAGAAGTTCAAGGGGTATCATTCAACAAAGATCAATTGATAACAAAATTGGTATCAATCCTCAATTGATATTTCTGTGAAAATATCAAAGAAGAATAAGAAGTAGATCAAGAAGATCAGTAAGATTCATACTCTTGTTCCATTTGACAAAGAAAAGTCAGTAAAAACGCAGGGGGAGTATTTTGGTTATCAAATAAGAAAGTAATTAGATTATATTTAAAATACTTGATCACTACAAATTGGTATCACTATAACTTAGTATCAAGAATAATACTTATTTGAACACAAATATCCCAATGGACTGAGATAAGCATTTAGTAAATTCATAGGGGAGAAAAATAATCAGAGCCTCACTCCTTGTCATTGATGTCAAAGGGGGAGAGAAGCAGTAAAACAAATTTAAGCAGAAAAAATTGCTATCAGATAGAAAATGATATTAGTGATAGGGGAGAAAAGAAATGAACTCATTTTTTGTTTTACAAATATGTTTCCCTCAATGACAAAGGGGGATATTGTTGGAATTATTGATTGTGTGTTTTCATTGATAGAAACATAAGTCAAACATGTACAATAATTAGAGAAAAGGAAGATCACCTTGTGGAAGAAGTAATTCGTGATCACTGTTGATCACGATAGGATCAAAAGTGATCCTATGATTCCAAAGCTCAGGAAAGGTAGCATGGAGAGAATCAATGTATAGAAGAATGCAACAGAGCAGCAAGGCTAAAATTCAGGAGAAAAAACATCTGGTAAATGACATCGATGTAATCTTCAATCACTGTCAAGGATCGATAATCTTTGTTACAGGTACATTTTCCAAATCTCAGAAGAGATAGTGATTTTGAATTCATGCAGGAGATAAGGTTTCATAAAGAGAATTTTTATAGGTGGAAACCTCTATAAAAATAAAGCAACTCGAGTCAGTCATCCAGAATTCGAATGTAAATATGATTGTTAGATCATAAAGGTAACTCACATAAAGAATAAAATAATCGTGATCGTCTATTGAAGATTTGGGAATGATTTAGATCATGAGATATAGATTAAATATAGACCGTCCAATCGACTACTAAGTGACTTAGAGCATCGATCATGGAAATGATGTACACATGGTCATCCCGACATTGACCACTTCGGATAATATCGAACTGAAGGAATTTAAGCCAAAGGTGAACTTATGAAGTAAAAGTAAGCCGTCGGATCTAAGGAGCACTTCGAGATCAATGATATCCATTAGATCATGGTTGTGTAGCAGCAGAGAACTCCGGTGATGACCAAAAATTTGGTGAAAATCAGTTCGAATTGAACCACTTGAAGTGCCAAAGGCCGAAGTCTCGAAGTGGACATGAATCTTCCAATCTGAGAAACATTTTGGGAGTCATATTGACCGTTCTATCAAAATAAAGTGGAAGAATAGGATAAGAAAGGCCAAAAGCTCGAGATCTTAAATAGTCGAATTCCAGACAATCGTTGGATCATGTTAAGTTTTCGGTTTAAAGAAGGACCACTAGATGAAGTCAAGTTACTCGAGGTTTATCCTTCAAGGAATCTCACTCCGGGAGAATTGGGAAGTGGGAAAAAGAAAGTAAGCTAAAGTCCCGAAGTCCGAAATAAGATCTGGACCATTGAAGTTCTGTTTTATCCGTTGGAGGACTGGTCAATGATCAAATCAAGTCGTGACTGTTGGATACAGAATCACCAGATCAAGGGTAGGGATTGATTGTGAAGCACGAAGGGAGGATTAAACAATACATTAATTCCAATATCGCAATTATTCGAGATCGTCAGATCTCATCGATTCAAAGATCGAAAAATGTGGTTGGTCTGCCAACAATTTCACAAATTCAATTGCGTAGTTTGGGCAACGAGATAAACCGCGAGCAAGTTTGATCTCTGCAATCCATGGATACCGTCAATATCCATCCACTAGTTGATCTAACGACTGGATTCATATGAACCTACGACCATTAGATCCAGGAGGAGGACATGTTCCATATAAGGGGATCCACGTCCGCAAGGACAAGTGAGGAAATCAGATGGTGACAAATGTCTAGGTCAAGATGGCACTTTAGGTTATGAAAGTCACGAATCTAGGTGACACGTGGCAGTCATTTGACCAGTTCCAAGTCAACAGTGACGTTAGCAAGTTATGTCCTCCGGGAGTATGTCCTTCGGGGTAAACTAGTTTCTACCACCACCAACTTCTTGAAGAGTCGAAGGTCGAAGTTAACGGCAATCGTTGATCTAATTCAGGAGCATTATTGACCGTTGATCAAGTAAAATGAAATGATAGCGTAAATCATGAAGTAAAACTAATCGTTGATCTACTTTGGGAGCGTTATCAATCGTTGATCAAAAATAGTGGAAGGATTGTGTAAGCAAAGGTGTTAACCGATAGGAAGCGGTCACCACCTCTTTATGAATTATTCAATAGGTAATCACTCTAGAGGGATTGAACTACTTCATAGTTCGAGTAGTCAAAGTCCTGAAGTTACGAATAAGTCGAATACCTGAAGAACATGAGCTCCTTTGTGGCTAATCCCATGGTCCTTTCTCCTGGACATGTGAGGGTTATTGAGCAGGGAAGTGTTGATAAGCACTTCGGAAAAATGTACTCCAGAAGGTTGAAATATTTTAGAGGTTAGAAGTCCTGAAACGACGAAGTTCTGGAGTAAACGAGAACCGTCCATCTCAACCTTTGATTAAGTCATATCCATTGGATTAAGCGATGGAAGGATAAGTAAGGATTGGATATAGACCATTGATTTGATTATGGGAATCATGCCAACCATTGGATCAAACCTTGTGAGAGGTAACCACTTTGGGAATTTGAAACTTCAGAATATTGGATGAGAGAGAATTCTCCTGAAGGCCGAAGTCCGGAGGACCAAGTTCTATCCCCCATTCATAGGTTACAAACACATAAGCCATGAGGCGCTGGAAACATCACTAAAATAATAATCCCAAGTTTTTATGCATATGGTCATATGTAAATGGTTTGAAGGAAGCGCCTCATGTAGATTTCATTCGATAGAAAATTAACACCAGAACAATACAGAGAATCGGTAAAATATTGAATATGATCTGTTGGTAAACCAAGAATGCAGCAAAAGCATGAGTACTATATAATGAGTCGATCCATGTTTGTGATCAACTCATAAGGAAAAAGTTCAAAATCAAGATTAGTTAGTTAAATGAAGAGGTGCAATGGTTCAAACAAAGGGACACAATGCCTCATATCTCACACCAGTTGGGAGACTATATAACAAAAAAGTATGGTGAACAAAATATGTAGTTGAATTTGTTGAAGTATATATATTTATATATAATGGATTGAATGAAGGTTCATCTTATTAGGTTGGTGTCGGTTTACAATATGGATTTTGTATGAGAATTGGATTCCTCACATCTCAGTTGGATCTGAGATCAACAAGATGGGACTTGTTATGAGGGTTGGATTCCTCATTTTTCAGTTGGATCTGAGAACTACAAGCTGGGTCTTGTAACAGAGAGTTGGGTATCTCATAGTTGTTTGAAGTTGAAGATATTCAAATATTGATCTTATGTATTCATTCAAGTTAAATAAATAAATAAAATATTTATTCTTTTATATATTGGTTGAGAAATTGAAATAAATATATGTTGTTCAATTAATTTATGAAAAGTGTAAAATTTTCCAAAGTTTTGTGACACTAATCCCCCCCCCCACCCCTCTCATTTTCAAGTGTACATTTCAATAGTCAATGTAATTACAACCTACCCCCTACTCATCCAAGTGAGTGTTCCACCAAATAACTTAAATACATAACCAATTGTACATATTTTGTGGTAAAGATTTCCAACCTAGTTTACATCAACAAAGTTATGCATATCTATCTCTCTTTTAGGTATAGGTATTCATTGGTATCAAATTGCAATTTGAAGTGCCATGCAAATATATGAATGTGCTCTTTATAACTATCTAATGTTCCTTCCCTAGTTTTGACATATGATTAATCAAAACTCCCACTACACGAGCAATGTTTGGTCTAGTACAAACCATGCCATACATCATACTTCCAACACTTTCCTAGGGAACATGGGACATATCCTTTAGATTTTGTTATATCTTGGGGCACTGATTTTCACATATATTTACACCTGCAGGAATAGGGACCTTTATCGATTTACATTCCTACACCATAAACCTCTACAATATTGTCTCAACATATTTTCTATGATTTAACTAGAGTTTCGTGTTTGCCCAATATATTTTAATTTCTATGCCCAAAATAAACTTTCTAGAACCAAGATCATTCATGTCTAATTTGAAAGACGATTGAGCTTTGACATCCTTGATGATTTTCTTGTTATTTCCAATTAGTATCATATCATCAACATACAAAAGAACATAAATAAGGTGATCACCAACCTTCTTAGAATACACATAGTGATCAACTTTTCTTCTTGAGAAACCAAGTTCCAATATATAAGTATCAAACTTTTAGTACTATATTCTTGGAGATTGTTTTAGTCCATATACAAACTTCTTCAACTTCCAAACCATCTCCTTTTTTCCTTCATTGCAAAACCTTATGGTCATTTCATGTAGGTTTCTTCTTCAAGATCCCCATGTAGGAATGCTTTATTCACATCCATATGATCTACTTCAAGGTCAAAAGAAACAATGATAGAAAAAAGAAATTTAATAGAAGTTAATTTAGCAACAAGAGAAAAAATATCACCCAAATCAATTCTCTCCACTTGGGAATATCCTTTCGCTATTGGGTGAGATTTTTACTTCTCTACTTTACCTTCTACTTTTAAATTATTATTAAACACCCATTTGCTACCAATGGGTTTTTTTCTAATTGGTAACTAAACTAGATCCCATGTATCATTTTTATCCAAGGCAACCTTTTCTTCAATCATGGCCTTCTTCTCGAGTTTACTATCCTATGAAACCACTACCTCCCTCATAGTTATAGGATCATCATTAATAATAGATAGAACAAAAATATAATAAAAATCAGGCATGGTATACTTTTTGGTTGTGTTCTTTATTGAACCAATATCCTCAAGACTAGAGTTTCAGGTTCTTCCTCTTTCGATTCATCCTTTTTTGTTGAACAAATTCTTTACCCTCCAACTTAAACTCTATTGTCTCTAGTTATTCTTCCCTTAGTTAGAATTATTGTTTGTAAATATTTTTAACTTATCTAAATACTACATCCCAACTATAAACATCCTTCTTTGTTACTAGGTTCCAAGGTTCATCACCTTTTATACTGTTAGCACTCATATTTGCAGTGACAAAATTTTGGAAAAAATGGTGTTTTGGTAGAGCACTGCATATTAATGGTCAATTATGTAGTGCTATGGTATTTTTTGAAGCATAATGGTTTTCTATGTACGGGGTGAAAAGTTTTTTATTGTCTTGTTTATCAAAATGTTTTGGGCCTTGATTATCAGGCCTAGTCCCGTGTGGCATCAACAACACACATAAAAAGAAGATCTCAACAAAACCCAGTTCCTTTTGCACCATTGTTGATTGACAATCGTGAAAATAGGGTTAGGTTCAATGATAATGTGACTTCCCAAGATGGCAGGCATGAAGGGTTTTTTCAAAGGGAACTTTTGAAATCCATTCCAATCATGGTTACTTCCACCACAAAGTCTACTACAAACTTTGATGCACATCAACCATCAACAAATTGCTTGTCATTACAAAATTCCTAATCTGATTAAATTGTAGTTTCACCATGAGCCAACCATTTAATTTCCTTTGGGAAGAAACTAACAATTAAAATGGGGCATTGACATAGAATATCAAGCAATGGAATTAGTTCTGGATCATTTTTGCAGCATCAGAAAGATGAAACAAAGATTTTGCAGTAAGTTTCCTAGTTGTTGTGAAGTTTTATTTTCATCATAACTTTAAAAAGAAAAAATGGGTTTTTCAAAAAACATTTGTGGAGAGGAATCATTGGGTCATTAATTTTATGACAAAATATCATCCCAACCCAGTTCTCCATTTTGGAGAAAAATTGAAATTACCACTCGCTGCGAAATCTTCAGGTTGCTGCGAAATTTCCTGTAGCTGATTGTTTTTGCAATCAACTTCAAGCATAGATTCCTAGCGGATGGTGATTGATCTAAACTAACTGAAAGAGGTTTTTCTCAAGAATTGGCTCACCTAATAAAACCTCTCTCTGTGTTTTTACAAGTTTCATGTTTTGGGATATTAGAATAGATCTTTATAGCCTATTTTTACATATTTTTCACGAAATTTAATTAGTTAAAAACTAAACCCTAAAAAACAAGAGTTAGTTTGTGACTCTTTTTTAGTTGTGAAACCCTAACTATTTTGAATCTATAGAGTTAGGATGAAATCTAATGCTATATATTGTAATGAAAAGGACAATGGAAGAGTTCGAGAGTTGAGTAAGAAGGAGACTGTTGGTGTTGTAATATTTTCTGATATTAATATAAATATCTCAGACAAAAGTACTTGGACTATATATTTTAGAGATTCCTTTTGTTGGCTATTTGCAGTCAATTGTCTTGTGTTATGTACTCTTTAGTTTGATTTCATTGATTATTTTTATTCTACATGTGGATAAATCTTGTGTGGGTTAGAATTCATGGTTCATGCTCTATTCCTTCATGCAAGATCTCATTTCCAGTCTAAATAAGTTGATGCAGAATTGATTGTACCAATGCTCTATTTTTCCTTATTTTGTTTCCTCTATTCATTTATTCATCTTTAAAGATTAATTCTATCATTAAGCTTGCACATAGGCCTATGAGATTGATGTTCATATAACCAGTTTTGTGATCTTTAACATTAATGTCTCATCAATGACTTCATGCCCAATGGGTGTTTCTCTCAGCCCTACAAACTATTTCATAAACTTTTCATCCACATAAAATATATCCCTTGCATTGATTGAAGAACTAGTAGGACAAATCCCTTTCTGGATTGGTAGGAGGCTATCTTCTAGTCTGAAAGTAGGTTTGTGGTTACCTCTGGGATTTTCTTCTGCAGCCAAGGAAATTTACAGAGTGATAACATATGCCATATTTGTCACTAATAAAGATACAAATTTAAGCTTTATTATTTATCTTATACCTACTTTCCCTTGGAACATGCACAAAAGCATCACAACCAAAAACTCTAAAATGTTTAAGAGAGGGTATTTTACCAGTCCATGCCTCATACATATTGTTTTCAACCAACATTGATGTAGGTGATTGATTTACTAAGTAACATGTAGTATCGACCACCTCTGCCCATAATTCTTGTGATAACCTTACACCACTAAACACAGTTCTTTCATTTTCCATTAATGCCCTATTCATCCTTTTTGCAACTCCATTATGTTGAAGTGTGTATGGAGTAGTCTTTTTCTTTTCTATTATGCACTTCTTATAGAATTCCTCGAAATCATTTCCATAGAACTCTCTACCATTATCTATCCTTAACACCTTTATTTTCTTATTTATCCAGTTCTCTACAAGAGCCTTCAACTCTTTAAATTTGTTGAAAGCCTCAGATTTTTTGGAATGAAATAAATCTATGTGTTCCTTGAGAAATTATCAATGAATGCAACATAATACATAGATTTACCCAGTCATGGAACATGTATAGGTCTAAACACATCACTATGTATTAACACCGACATTGTTTTTTCTCTTGTAGCACTAGATGAAAATCTTATTTGATTTTATTTACCATATATGAAATGTTCCCAAAAATCAAAATCTTATGAGAAATAAAACATATCTTCAACCACATCGTTACCATGTAATTCTCAAAGGCCCTTCTCTCCAATATGTCCCAGTCTTTGATGACATAACATTGTCTTCTCTCGATGGATAGTAGGGGTCATGTCTTCTTCATTTCCACCCTCGAGAACAACATAATTGTTACACCCATCATTAATAGTGCTTCCCAACATATTGTATTGATTTACAATCCAAACTCCTCTCATCAAAACCATTTCTCCTCAAACCATCTTACATGTTTCCTTTTCAAATAAAGTATGCATGCCTATGTCACTCACTTTATATATATATATATATATATATATATATATATATATATATATATATATTGGGTTTCTGGTCAAATCTAGAATGTGTATAACCCCAAGGAGAGTCATAATAATTCCATATTTGAGTAGAAACTTGACTTCCATGTGCTATGATATTGTCTATTGAGTCATCTCATAGGAAAACATCACCTCAATTGTACTTTTAATATTCACAAAACTACTCACCTTGAGAAGTCATATGAAATGAAGCACCCAAGTTGATCAACCATACATTGTCATTTAAATGTGTAGTTGTATATGCTTGTTGGATTACTAAGAGGGGGGGTGAATCAGTAATAGAGAAATTTAATCCTTTTTCACCATAAAATGCAAGTGTTATATCAATGTAGCATTATCATCCAATAGTTGCAGAGTAAATAAACAATGCACAAATGAGAAATCACACACATACACAGTACACCAGTGTTTTACGTGGAAACCCAAAGCGGGAGAAAACCACATAATTCTTTTTCTTATATGTATTTAAGAATTACATTCATTGGAAGCACTAACTTCCTTTGTTTTCCAGCTGCAACTGGAAGGAGGCTCCAGCCCCCTAGTTTCTCAGGATACAACCTGAAGGAAGCTCCAACTCCCCATTTCTCTAGCTACAACCAGAAGGAGGCTACAACCCCCTAGTTTCTTAGGCTACAACCTGAGAAAAGTTCCTACTCCCCAATTATCTGACTACAACCAGAAGGAAGCTACAAACCTCTATGTTCTCTGACTACAACAAGAAGGTGGCTACAACCACCTATCCTTTCCCCATCCAACCGCCCTGATCTAGAAGTAGAATGATGGAACCATTGTCACACTATCACTGTGAGATATACTGTTGTAAACTTGTACCAATCAACCTCTAATCAACCTGTAACAACCTGTACCAATAACCTATGCCAACATGTACCATACATCAACCTATACCTCAACATGTACCATAAACGAGTGCATCATCCATGCACCAAATATGTACCAATCATGCATCAAATACACATAAACTATGACTCATCAAGATGTGCCAACATCATCAACTATACACCTCATGTATGTGCCAACTCATCAACTATGTGTCTCAACCATGTACCCAAGTATGCACCAATCATGCATCAACTGCACACCTCATGTATGTGCCAACTCATCAACTACTTGTCTCAACCATGTACCCAACATGTACCTCAACCATATACAAAAGACATACACCAATATAACCATCAAAAGTTATCTAACAATTCATCACTCTATCCATAAACCAAATACCATAAACCCTTAGATCAAACCATATGCCACAATCTCACTATTATGTAGCCTCAAGATAAACCAACAACTTTAGCAACACATCACAACCAAAAGACCAATACCCATATGCCAAATACCAACAACAAAATATCAATTGTATCTCTCAACAAATCTGATTTATGCAGCAATACTGAACTTCCGATACCATCTCAAGAGCTAAACCCTAGCTCACAAAACATACCTCAAACAAGATGTGCCATATCTCTCATAAATAGACCCCAACCATGTTGTTGCCACGATTTTTCTGCTGCACTTTTCCTGCCACAATTTTTTTCTGCACTTTTTCTGCTGCGATTTTTCTGTCGTGATTTTTTTGCCACACTTTTTCTGCCGCACTTTTTATGCCGCGATTTTTCTGTCGCACTTTTTCTGCCGCAAATTTTCTATCGCACTTTTTCTACCATGATTTTTCTGCTGTGATTTTTCTGTCACACTTTTTTTGTCCTAGTTTTCCTGCCACACTTTTTCTGCCGCAGTTTCCTGCCACACTTTTTCTGTCACACTTTTTTTGCCACACTTTTTTGTTGCAATTTTTCTATATGAATAATACCTTCTCAAATAACCTTTCACAAAAGTAGATATTCAATGATATTCAAGTGTGTTTTGAATGAGAGATCCTTGCCTCTTATTTATACTTTCATGTAGATTCCTCAAGGGGTTACCTTTTAACCGTCTTAACCCACTTTCCTTATTTTAGCATTAACCCACTTATAACCACTTGTCCGCTTAGTAATTTCTCCATTAAATTTATTATTTAAATAATTTATTTTGTATCCACTTTGACTTATAGTACACTCCTCACTTCACTTTGTTATTTACCTTCTAAAATCTCTTAAACCACTTTCCTTATTTTAGGGAGTTCTCCATTATATTTAGTATTTAAGTAATTTCTTTTGCATTCTCTTTGACTTATAGTACACTCATCACTTCACTTTATTATTTAAATAATTTCTTCTTTACAAACACTTTGACTACTTTGACCTTTTAGGGATTCTAGATGACTCGTGAGGGTTCTCCAACTTCACATGGCCATAACTCTCTAACCATGAGGAGTTATGTGACGCTCCACATACCACCATAAATGGCATGACATGTACTATCTATCAAGAATATGTTTACCTGCAAATATATCAAAACTCATACCATTATATATCAAACAAACTTGGGTCCATTACCTAAATCTTTGTGCTACTGAAATTTGCTACTAGACTTTGTTCAATGACATCAATGACAACCAACCCAATTAATCAACAATATCCCCCCTTGGCATTGATGGTAACACTCTGATGCAATACTGAAGTCATGCCATGCACTAATGAAGTTATATCACTCATGCTCCTCGTGTGACCATCGCTCCTCCTGGAACCATGCCTTTGTGCTCTGCATCTGATAAATCTCTCCCCCTTTGTCATCAATGGAAAAGGTATCTTTCCATTTGGGGCTGCTCCCCCTAACTGAACTGTCCTTGGGGATAATCCCCTTGACTGAACTCTTTCTGAAAATGATATCTCAACCTGAATTGTCCTCTTTATGGTGCTTCCTCGTGTAAATGTAAGACATATAAGATAAGCATTCAAAAACATTCATTTTGGATTAGAAATTACTCTGAGTCTCTGGCGAAGATACTCAAAGGCTTCTCGTGGAAACAGTTTTGTAAAGATTTATGCCACTTGTTCTTTTGTGCCCACATATTCAAATTTGATTTTCTTCTCTGCAACATGTTCCCATAGAAAGTGATACTTGATTGGAACGTGCTTCGTCTTGGAGTGCATCACTGGGTTCTTTGCGATACTGATGGCGCTTGTATTATCACAATAGATTGGAATAGGCTCATCATACTCAACCTGTATATCTATAAGATTTTTTTTCATCCATAGAACCTATGTACAACATGTTACTGCGGAAATATATTCTTCTTTGGCTCTATATAAGGATACTGATGATTGTTTCTTGCTTATCCATAATACTAAACACTCACCCAAGTAGAATGTTGCTCCACTGGTGCTTTGTCGATCATTAATGCAACCTGCCCAATCTGCATCTGTGCAAGAAATAAGTGATAGATCCTTTCCTTTTGGATACCATAATACAAACTCTTTTGTTCCTTTCAGATATCTGAAAATCCTCTTCACTACTAATACATGTGATTCCTTTGGTGTTGCTTGAAATCGTGCCACCTATTCAACTACCTGCATTACATCTAGTCTGGATACTATCACATATAGTAAGCTACCAATCATTGACATGTATTACCTCTGGTATGTAAACATTGAATCATCATCTTTTCTCAACTTGCAATTGGTTTGCATAGGAGTGGTAAATGGTTTGCAATCTTCCATTCCGAACCTCTTTATCCTTTCCATGATATACTTAGTTTGAGAAATAAAATTCCTTGGTTGCTTTGACGTATTTGAAGACCTTGATGTAGAGGTTTATTTCTACATTTCCTTTTCTGAACCCTTCCTGTTGTATATATTTATCCAATCTAGAGTACCATGCTCTAGGATATTGTTTTAGACCATACAAGGCCTTCTTCATTTTTCACACGTAATATGCGTTCTCTGATAAATGAAATCCTTCTGGTTGTTTTATGTAGAATTCTTCTTCATCTTATGCTTCTTCTTCCTAAAATTGTTCCATTGATTCATTTTCTTCTTCATTTAATTCTTGTCCACATGTTTCATCAATTGTTACATTGATGCTTTCCACAACTTTGTTCAACCTCAGATTGTAACACTTGTATGATTTCCTTGTACTTGAGTAACCAACAAGTAATCCTTTGTCCACACGAGAGTAAAACGTTTTCATTCTTTCATCTTCTCTTTTGATGTAGCATTTTCTTCCAAATACTCTAAAGTGCTTCACATTTGTTGGTATTCCTTTCCATAGCTCGTAGAAAGTTTTTTCATTGTTGTTTCTGAGCATTACTCTATTTTGAATGTGAACTATTGTATGCACTGCATGTGTCCAAAAAATATATGTCAATTTTGAATCCATTACAATTGTTCGATCCATTTCCTGTGTAATTATCGTCTATTATGATAATGTTCCTTTGTCTCTGAACCAATCTATGAATCCATTCTCTCGTCCATTGTCATATATATTTCCAAACCTTCTAAGTGTTCTTATGAATCCATATATGTCCATATTGTCCAAGACTCTACTACACACTGTCCATAATGTTGACCCATTTATCATTGTACTATCATGAAGTATTCAGTACTACAACTGATTGTACTTCTTCTAACAGACTTCTCTGGATCTGTCTATTCAAACTCTACAAGCTGCTTGAAGGATGGTTCTTTGGTCTGTCACAACTATCGCATAGACTCCCCCTATCTAATATTCATGTTACCTAGGAGTCTCTAAGCCGAATGGCTCAGAACAATTCATGCTCTGATGTGTATTCATCATCATCTTCATTGGTAGATTCATCATCTCTCTGAGCTCTGACTTCTTTCTTTATGTCCGTGGATTCATCTTTCACTACAATGCCTGAAAGTACAATCTCTTGAACCTGTCCTTCTTTTCTTTCAGTTGTTTTCCAAACATTTCTATATCTGACATCTTTCTTTTTCTTTGTATAATTTTCTTCATCTTGTTTTATTGTTAATCTTGCAATCTCTGGGACCTGGTATTTGTTCACTTGTTCTTCATGTTTTCTTATCCATACTTTCTTACATGTGATATCAATGTTCTCTTTCATGGAAGTATCGATCATGCTTCTACAATCACTAGTTATGTGTCCATAGTTATGACATTTGTAACATTCAATGTTACGTGGGGCCACATAGGGATTTCTTGCTTGAACATTTATTTTATAATCCCTTCAATTTGAAACCTTATGTCCAAAGTTAGTACAATAAAAACAATGACCATAAAATACATTTGCATACCTAGGAGTGAATGATCTTCTTTGTGGCATAGTCCTTCTAATTTTTTTCCTTGACTGATCATGATCATGATTGAAGCTTCTTTGTGGCTTGAACATGGATGGTCTTCTTGAGATGTGTCGTCAATAGTTTTCTTATATTTTGGTTGACCATGATTCCTTCCTTTGAGTACTTTTGCATAACTCTTTATATTTTCTACATTCTTCTTTTCTAGCAACCCAGAGTGCTTCTCTTCATTCTCTATAACTGATGTGGATGTTTCTGTCTCTTCAACATTCTTGTTGAGCTTGATGATTTTACTTCTCAATGTGACAACTTCTTCTTCAAGCTTCTCAACCTCTTCTTCTTTCTTCATTATCTGAGACTTCATGACTTCTTTTGTTCTTTTCACTTCTTCAAGTTCAATTTTTAATGTGATTATTTCTTCTTCAAGTCCTTTCTCTTCTTGAATAAACTCTGCCTCAAGATGGTTTAGATAGTTAGTTCTTTCCTTAAGATGATCTATCAATATCTTCTCTCTAATTTCTTCTTCTTCCTTTTGTGCTTCTATGTTGGATTCCAAATACTTCTTTTGATATTCAATACTTTCTTCGATCTTTCTGGCTTCTTCTAGCCAAGTTCTTAAGTTCTCAATGACCTGTTGGGATTCTTCAAAAATGTGAACACTTTCTTTTTGTTTCATCAATTCTTTCTTGAGTGACTTGTTTTGTTTTCTTAGTTCATCTAAAGAACTAATCAATTCTTCTTCATAATTGTATTCCTTTTCAATTAGTTTTTTTGTCTCATTTCCTTCATGGCAATCTATTTCAAGATGTCTGTGTTTTTCACAATTAAAGAAAAACAACATCCCTGTGGTGAATATGTACTCTTCATCTTATGAATCTATTTGACATGGTGAACATAATTCTTCTTGATCTGTATCTGCATCTTCTTTGGCATTTTCTGAATCTCCGATGGGTGAAGAACATATGTCATGTAACTTATCCCAAATTTCTTTGGCTAGTGAAAATTTACCAACCTTTTGTCTTACCGGACTAGGTAATCCTTCCCAGATGAAAACCATTGCTATTTTGTTATTCTTCTTCAATTTCTTCTTGGTTGCAGTCTTTTCCCTTTTTGAACTATCATATCCTGTAACAACTAATAGCCAAATATAATGTCCCTGTGCCTGTAAAAATACTTTCGTCCTTCTAATCCACTTCTCATACTTTAAACCATTCTAACCATTAAACATTGGTACTCCATTCTCAGAATAATCCATGATCTCCTTCCAGTTGGTAAACTATTTCCTGAAGGAACTGTCTCTGATACCAATTGTTGGATTACTGAGAGAGGCGAAGAATCAGTAATGGAGAAATTTAATCCTTTTTCACGATAAAATGCAAGTGTTATATCAATGTAGAATTATCATCCAATAGTTGCATAGTAAATAAACAATGAACAAATGAGAAATCACACACATAAATAGTACACCAGTGTTTTACGTGGAAACACAAAGCGGGAGAAAACCACAGAATGTTTCTTCTTATATGTCTTTAAGAATTACATTCATTGGAAGCACCAAATTCCTTTGTTTTCTAGCTGCAACTAGAAGGAGGCTCCAACCCCCCTAGTTTCTCATAATACAACCTGAAGGAAGCACCAACTCCCCAATTCTCTGGCTACAACCAGAAGGAGGCTGCAACCCGAGGGAAGCTCCAACTCCCCAATTCTATGGCTACAACTAGAAGGAGGCTAAAAACCCGTATGTTCTCTGGCTACAATCGGAAGGTGGCTACAACCACATGTCCTTGCCCCGTCCAACCACCCTGACATAGAAGTAGAATGATGGAACCACTGTCACACTATCACTGTGAGATATGCTACTGTAAACCTGTACCAATCAATCTATAATCAACTTGTAACAACTTATACCAATAAACCGTTCCAACATGAACATGGTTACCAACTTAATGAGAACTGCGACCTCAAAACGAGAACTCTGGCCCAAAAAACTCATATTTTTGCATAAAAAACATCAAAATCAACCCCCAAATCAAAAAGTGGTGCTACCGATAGCACCATTTTTTAAAACGGGGTGAAAATTACAACATTTTTCAAACATGGGCTTCAAAACTTAGACAGTAGCTCAGAAAAACCTTAAAATCAACACCTAAAAACAAATAAGATGTTTTAGAAAATTTTTTTTCTTTTCAAAACGTTAAATTTTGAGATCATTTTAAATCGTATTTTTATCACTGGGTACCATTAAAACCAAAACCTCAAAATCAACCATCAAATTGAAAAGTACTGCTACTGGTAGCACCCATTTTAAAATTGGGGTATGAAAATGACACATTTTTATAATGTGGTGAAAGAACTCATAATTACTATAAACAAAATCATAAAAGAAACCCGTAAATGTTTACTTTTGAAATGTTATTATCACGCAAAGCACAAGGTAATACATAATGCCATGAAAATATCACAATATACTTTAAAAATTCAACGTCACTTTTTAATAATTTTTTACTTTTAATAATAAAACACTAAAATACAAGTTACATTGAATGAAACATAAATAATTTCTTAATTAGTATTGTTATATTGACCATATTCAAAATATATGAGCTAACAAAATTGTGAAAAAATAAGAAAAACTAGAAAAAAATTAAAAAAAATTAAAATTTCCCCAAAAAACAATAATTTAAAAAACAAAAATATGTTTATTTTGTAAAAAATAAGAGCCAAAAATCCCTTCAAACTTGAAAAAAGAAAAAAATAATTATAAAAAAAAACTAAAAAATAATCAAAATTCAATAAAATTAAAAAAAAAAACATCTAAAATAAATAAAATTAACAAAAACATTAAATTTACCTAAGCTAAAAATTTATTTAAATTTTTTCTTATATAATCGGTGAATAAGGTAAGAATGTTATATTATAACTATGTTATAATAATAACTATGTTATAATATAACTATGTTATTATTATAACTATGTTATAATATAACATAGTTATATTATAGCATAGTTATATTATAACTATGTTAACATAGGTTTATGTTTTTTTTAGATTTTTGTGAATTTTGTTTGTAAATTTTATTTTTTTAAGTTTTTTATATAATTTTATTTTTTTTTGTTGTAGTTTTAAAGTTTTTCAACTTCTTTTGGTGAATTTTTATTTAAATTTTGTATTAAACTTT
>ML788877.1:106256-120357 GCA_009831015.1 Picea engelmannii | reverse complement strand
GTGCATCAACCATGCACCAAATATGTACCAATCATGCATCAAATACACATAAACTATGACTCATCAAGATGTACCAACATCATCAACTATACACCTCATGTATGTGTCAACTCATCAACTACTTGTCTCAACCATGTACCCAAGTATGTACCAATCATGCATCAACTGCACACCTCATGTATGTGCCAACTGATCAACTACCTGTCTCAACCATTTACCCAACATGTACCTCAACCATATACAAAAGACATACACTAATATAACCATCAAAAGTTATCTAACAATTCATCACTCTATCCATAAACCAAATACCATAAACCCTTACATCATACCATGTGCCACAATTTCAATGTTATGTATCCTCAAGCTAAACCAACAACTTCAGCAACACATCACAACCAAAATACCAATACCCATATGCCAAATACCAACAAAAAAATACCAATTGTATCCCTCAACAGATATGATATATGTAGCAATACTAAACATCCAATACCATCTCAAGAGCTAAACCCTAGCTCACAAAACATACCTCAAACAAGATGTGCCATATCTCTCATAAATAGACCCCAACCATTTTTATGCTGCGATTTTTCTACCGCACTTTTTCTGCCACAATTTTTCTGCCGCACTTTTTCTGCCACACTTTTTTTTCCGCGATTTTTCTGCCGCACTTTTTCTGCCATGATTTTTCTGTCGCACTTTTTCTACTGCAGTTTTCCTGCCTCACTTTTTTTTCCACAGTTTCCTACCGCACTTTTTCTGCCATACTTTTTCTGCCGCACTTTTCCTGCCATAGTTTTTCGGCTACAATTTTTCTCTATCAATAATACCTTCCCAAATAACATTTCATAAAAATAGATATTCAATGATATTCAAGTGTGTTTTGAATGAGAGAGTCTTTCCTCTTATTTATACTTTCATGTAGCTTCCTCAAGGGGCTACGTTTTAACCATCTTAACCTAGTTTCCTTATTTTAGGGTTAACCCACTTCTAACCACGTGTTCTCTTAGTAATTTCTCCATTAACTTTATCATTTAAATAATTTCTTTTGTATCCACTTTGACTTATAGTACACTCATCACTTCACTTTATTATTTACCTTCTAAAATCTCTTAAACCACTTTCCTTATTTTAGGGAGTTCTCCATTATCTTTATTATTTAAATAATTTATTTTGCATCCTCTGTGACTTATAGTACACTCATCATTTCACTTTATTATTTAAATAATTTCTTCTTTGCAAACACTTTGACTACTATGACCTTTTAGGGCTTCTAGATGACTCATGAGGGTTCTCCAACTTCAGATGGCCATAACTCTCTAATCGTGAGGAGTTATGTGATGTTCCACATACCACCAGAAATGGAATGACATGTACTATCCATCTAGAATATTTTTACCTACAAATATATCAAAACTCATACCATTATATATCAAACAAACTTGGGTCCATTACCCAAACCTTTGTGCTACCAAAATTCACTACCAGACTTTCTTCAAGGGTTGACATCAATGACAACCAAACCAATTAATCAACAATGCCAAGTAAACATCACCTCCTTCTTTCATGGAGGATTTTTTTTTTTTTTTTGAAGGTGCACCATTATATCCCTTGCTTTTATCAACATTCTTAGATTTACCATCTTTCGTATAATTTCTATCTTTACCGCACTTCTGGTATTTACTTAGAGATTGTATTGGATATTGTATTGGAGATTTATATCCATCTCTAGATTAGGTTTGAACCTCAAATATTTACTTTTCCCCTCTTAGGAACAACCACTTATAGATAAAACATCCTTTCCCACACTCTCCATGGATTTTATCCTCATTTTCTTTGATAGCAACGATGCACCCAAGTCCTTAGAATTAATGTGGATTGAGTAATACTTCCAATTTCTACAAACAAATGATCCTAAGAGTCTGACAAAGAACATAATAGGGTAATACACGTATCCTCTTCCTCCATCTTAATATCAATAGAGACAAGGTAAATTGCATGAGTATTAAATGAATTTATATTCTTTGTCATGGAGTCACCATCATCCAACCTTAAATGATACCACTTCTTTTGAAGAAACAAATTATTTACCAAGGACTTTGACTGATACAAAATCCCTAACTTATCCCACGGATTCTTGGAGTTTTCTTCTCCAAGGACATTCAATAACACTGAATATGAGAGGTAGAGTTGCATCATACTTTTCATTTTCTTTCCAACTTTCCCATTCTTATTTCAACATACTAGTAGGTGTTGTACTTTGATCCCAAACAACCCACTATTCTCTATCTACAAGAATATATTTCATCTTTAGTTTCCATAACTTGAAGCTCTAGTCATTAATCTTGTATATTTCTATTCTTAAACTGCTCACAATTTCTCTTTACACAAGATCCATTGCACAAATCTCCAACTTAAGAATAGTTTTATCATAGAACCAAGATACCCTTGTTTTTCATAGAATGGGATAAATCCTAGCAACAAAGGAATCCCCTAAATCCAATAACATGGCTTTCATATCAAATGAAGAGTTTGATAAATCTATGCAAGAAAGACAATATGAGCAAAATTTAAAACACAAGAACAATAATGGCACACACACACACACACACACACATACATAGAGATTTACTTTGGAAACCATTAATAGGGAAAACTAACCTAATTGAGAGATGCACCTCTCTCTATCTCATTATATTAACTTCACTATTCACAATATGATATTTAGGTATTCGACAACATCCAAAAATATAATATGTACAATTGGATTATATTAAAACCCTAATACCTTAGCCAAAATTAGTTTACAATGGAATGAAAAACCATTAGTAGAAAAAGCATCGAATGAACCAAAATTAGATCCAAATCTTTCTTTTGGGGGGTTGATCAACCCCTACAAGACACTCTTTGTGCTTGGATGATTCTAAGTCTACCTACAAAAAGTACAACACATGTCAAAAAAAATTATTGCACTATATATTATTTATCCGAGAGTATCTCGGTGGCCACCCACCTTGTTCAACTGGCTCAAAACAATTTTTTGGAAACTTACTATTTTTAGCAGTCCCAACTTTCGGGGCCATTTTAAGGGAATAAACGACGTTTTTTAACGATAGGGAACCCAAATGATAGTCAGGGGCTTTGATTGATCCCCCTAAATGAATCTCCTCATTAATACCTTTCCAACGAGCTATCGTGCGCCCTAAATGAAGATCATATGAAAAATTTACGAACTTAGGAAGTTGATGCACTAACTTACCCCAACATGGCCCACATGAATTTTGGCACTCCATCTCCTATGGTTAGTGTTTTGGATGTCCAGGGTTTTGGAATTCAAGTTTATTGTAAAAAGGCCTTCAAAGCCTCATTTTACTCATCTTCTTTCTAATGAGCGTAGTCGTCACATCTATTCTCAGAGATAAGCTACCACCATTCTAGCAAGCTTGTTTTCAGTCTACATTTTGTTGTTTTCAACATATTTCTTATTTAATAGAAGTCAAGTTTTATTTTATCTTTGTTATTTTTCACTATGTCTCTGTGTTAACATTATAAATATGTGGTTCCATTTCATTCCACTCATAAATCTGTATCATTGGTATCATAGCGATCTTCTCCTTATCGGTTTTTAATGCATGTCCCCGATGCGATCAGGGTATAGAGAGGTGGGTCTCGAGTTTGTTTCTCTTGAGGAAAATTGCTCTTACACGCCCAAGAAATTGTTCATGACGGGAGAAAAGAAAGACGATGGGACAGGATATCCTTTCAAAATTTTGCTCGAAGAATCCCTTGAGCGACAAAGGAACAAGATGATGGACAATTTTTCACAAATCCTTCGAGGACTACTGACAAGTGACACATCCACCTCAAGCGGAGGCACCACCCCCTTCAAGGTACAAATCAATTTTTATATTCCTTTATTTTAAGGTCAAATAGATGTGGATTCCGTAGATAAATGGTTAAACCTTCTAGAAGAGTATTTTTTTGTCCACAACTTTTTCGATAGAGAAAAGATTACATTTGTGCTCCATAAGGCCGTCCCCCATGTCAAATATTGGTGGGAGACTTTTAGTGAACAAAAGAAAATAGAGGGTTCCAAATTATTTGCAGTTGGACCTACTTGGGATTCCTTCAAGGATGTTATTAAGGAACAATACTACCCTGTTGGAAGGTATGACAACTTGTATACAAGATGGACCACATTGTGGTAGGAAAGAGACCAAACCGTGCCAGAGTTCACTAATGTCTTCCATAACTTGCACACCAAGCTGGGTATCAAATATTCTAAGTGACATCTGGTGCTCAAGTACCGCAATGGTATGCATAGACACATCCATATAGAAATCAAATTTTTAGTCATCTCATTCTTAGGCACAGTCTATCGCTATGCCATCAAAATCGAGCAGAAGCTTAAACAAAAGATGGGGAAGTTTGGGTCTAGGAACCCCTCATAGTAGAAGAAGGGAAATGGAAACCCCAACCTGTAGAACAAAGGACAGAGAAAATATGGGAAACCTCAGGACAACCAGTCCAAGCCTCAAGCAAAGAAGGACAATGGGAAGACGAAGAAAGATAACAGGAAATGGTGCGACTTCCATAAGAGTTAAAGCAGTCATTGTTGGCTAAGGTAAAAGCCTCTAAATCAGATGTGGGTTCTAAATATGAGTCAGAACCAGAAAAGGGGAGATGGATCATTGATACGAAACCCAATTCCACCGCTGCTACAACCAATATCCATCCCAATGATCCTGATGAGCCAAAGGAAGGTGAGAGTCTCTTTCATTCACATATGTGGGTGAAAGGCACTCCACTACACTTCATCATTGATAGTGGTATCCATAATAACCTCATCTCAGCATAGTTCATCAAGTAGCTAGCCCTACCGACAATGCCACACCCTTATCCCCACACCATCAGATGTATCTGTCAAGGAAGTGATCTTCACGTCATCCAACAATGTCGCTTGTCATACGACATCAAGCCATTCAGAGATGAGGTATTGTGTGATGTTTCTCCCCTTGAAGTTTGTGATGTTCTTTTGGGCCAGCCTTATTTATGGAAATGTCATGCTATATATGAGTCTAGGCATCACAGTGTTATCATTACTTTGAACAGGAAATTGTACAGGATACCTAAGGTAGTCCCACCTAGTGTTATTTCATTGATCTCTACCAAGAAATGCAGGAAGTTCATTTCTCAGACCAAGAAGTTTGCCTTCTTTGTGATTTCCTCTCATAGTGAGAAAAAGCTTTCTGCCACATCCATGGCCTTTGTGTCCAACCTCTCCATGTAGCATAAGAAAGTGGATAAGGTTGTGGAAGAATACAAAGACATCTTCTCATCACCTATTGGGGCAGCTTTGCACTATTAGGTCAAGAATCCCATCGATCTGAACCCCAACGCACTGCTACCCAATGGGCCAGTCTATCACCGCTCTCTGCTAGAAAATGAGGAAATCAAGTGTCAGATTCAATAAATGCTCCACAAGGGGCACATCTGACCCAACTCATCACCTTTTGGAAGCCTAATCGTGTTGGTGCAGAAGAAAGACGAGACCTAGCGACTCTGCATTGATTACCAGGTCCTAAATAAAATCACAGTTAGGAATCCGTACCTGATACCTCGACTCGAAAATATACTTGATTAGCTCAAGGGGAAAAATACTTCAATAAGATTGCTCTGAAATCTGAATAACATCAGGTCCCAATAGAATAGACAGGTGTATGGAAAATTTCCTTCAATTCAAAATAAGGTCTTTTCGAATGGATGTTCATGCCCTTTGGTTTGACAAATTCCCCAACAAATTTCATGAGAATGATGGATGATATCTTGTGAACTTTCACTATTTATTTTGTGGTTGTGTATCTATATGATATCCTAATCTACAACAAGAGTTGGGTAGAACACTTGCAGCATATTTAATAGGTTCTACACATTCTTCGACAACACAAGCTATATGCCAACTTGGAAAAACGATCATTCGGCATGGACATGGTCCAGTACCTAGGCTACATTGTTGATGCACATGGTGTTCATGTTGATCCAGCCAAGATCCAAGTCATCTGTGACTGGCCAGCCCCAACCACGCTCTGTGAGATTTAGAGCTTCTTAGGCATTGCCAATTTCTATTGTAGGTTCATGTTGGGATTCTCCCATATTGCATGGGCCCTCAGCCAAGTATCCAGGGGTGGTGGTAAGGAAACAATTGTGTGGGGCATGCCCCAATAGAAAGAGTTAGATGATCTAAAAAAATGCTTGTGCTTTCATTACATGACCTAGGACAACCCTTCAAGATTAAGACAAATGCTTCAGACTATGTCGTGGGCACAATCCTCACTCAGCACGATGACCTCGTGGCCTATCATAATGAGAAACTATCAAATGTTGTACATAAGTACCCTACTTATGATAGATAAATTTACTCCATTGTGAAAGCCTATTGCCAGTGGAGGAATTACATTTTGAGGAAGGATACATTCATCCACAGTGATCACAAGTCATTGTTGTTCATGTAGACATAAGGAAAATTGTAGAATGACTTCCATCAGAAGTGGTCCACATATTTGCAGCAGTTCCACCTCAACATAAAGTATAAAATAGGAAGTACTAACCGAGTCATTGATTGCCTCAGTCGACCTCCATTCATGACACTCACCACAGTGCTAGAATATTGTAGCCACGAGACCTTTGGATGGCCCCACCTCTATGAGATAGATGCTCAATTCACCAATACCTACCAGATGTTGGGCGCAAACACAACTTTCACTAATTTCCATCTTTAGGACGAACTGTTGTGCCATCTGGGCCATCTTTGTGTTCCATCAAGTGAGAGAGCGAAGTTGATTTGGGAATTACATTACAGTCAGGTGGAAGGACACTTCGATGTGGAAAAGATAGTGGCAGTGTTGCAGCGACATTTCTACTGGCCAAAACTTCGACAAGATGTCAACAAGTATATCTGGTCCTGCACTGCCTGCATTATTTCCAAACCGACCACTAAGAAACAAGGCTTGTACACGCATCTTCCTACTCCTGACAGGCCCTCGTAATCCATCTCAATGGACTACATGTTGGGCCTTTTGTCCACCAAGCGGGTAAATGGATGTATTTTTGTGGTTGCTGATCACTTTTCCAAGATGGCGATTATGGTTGCCTACAAGAAGAACATCACAATGGAGGGCACTACCAAGATCTTCTTTGAACGAGTGTGGGTACATTTTGGGATCCCACAAACCATTATCTCAGATCGAGATAATCGCTTCCTCAACACATTACGGTCGAACCTCTGGTCACTATTGGACACCAAGCTCACTAAGTCCAGTGCATTCCACCCCTAGATGGATGAACAAACCGAGGTCGTCAATCGGATGATCATGCACATCCTATGCATGTACAATTCCAAGAACCCCCACACCTGGGATGAGATTCTTACCTATGTTCAACACAGCTACAATAGATCCATACATAGCTCAAATGACCACAACCCCTTCTAGGCAGACTTGGGATTTCAACCATTGGGTCCCATGGATGTTGCACTACCCCTTAAGGCCACCTAAGAAGACTCGTCTCATGATCCAACTGAAGCTGACAAAGACACCCGGTTCATTGAGTGAATCCAGTACATCCACCAATAGGTTCAGGATATTTTACATAAGTCCAATGCTAAGTACAAACAACTCCATGATCAACACCATGTGCCACACCAGTTTTAGGTGGGCGACAAAGTTTTGTTGCACTTGTAGAAAGAATTCCTTACAGGGCCTCATAGGAAGCTTTGTCCACTCTGTTATGGACTTTACACCATCACCAAGGTTGTGGGTGACAATGATTTTGAGCTCAACCTTCCCCGCTTCCTTGGCTTGCACCCAATGTTCAATGTGGACCTCCTTCGGCCTTATTTCCCAGCATTATTGGACACCTCGGAAATAACATAACAATTGACACTAACAAAGCTCAACCCTAACTACATGGAACATGCATCCATTGATAATATCATGGAAACACAGGTCAAGGGAACTCGCTAACAGAGGATCCAACTTTATTCAGTTGTCAAAGCAGGGAAACTCCTGCACCAAGGAAAGTGGCTCACCCGGGGCCAAATTGAGCAGAAATTTCCTCATCTGATGTGAGAACTCAATGCAATGGATACCATTTCTTCCTAATGGGGGAGGATTGATCCAGGAGGATCTCTATGACCACCCACCTTGTCCAACTGGCTCAAAACAATTTTTTGGCAACTTACTATTTTTAGCAGTCCTAACTTCCAGGGCCCAAACGACGTTTTTTCATGGTTAGGCACCTCAATAATAGCCAAAGGATTTAATTGATCCCCCTAAATGAATATCCTCATCAATACCTTTCCGACTAGCTATCGTGCACCCTAAATGGATATCATATGCAAAAGTTACAACCCCTGGAAGTTGATGTACTAACTTACCCCAATAGGGCCCACATGACTTTTGGTGCTTCATCTCCTAGGGTTAGGATTTTGGATATCTAGGGTTTTGACATTCATGTTTATTGTAAAAATTCCTTCAGAACCTCATTGTACTCATCTTCTTGCAAATGAGCATAACCGTCACATCTCTTCTCAGAGATAAGATGCCATCATTCTAGCATGCTTGTTTTCAGTCTGCATTTTATAGTTTTCAACATATTTCTTATTTAATACAAGTCAAGTTTTATTGTATCTTTGTTATTTTTCATTATGTCTATGTGTTAACATTATACATTTGTGGTTTCATTTCATTCTGATCATAAATCCGGATCAATTATGTGGGAAAATAAAAAAATTTCCTTCTTGTGGTAATGGCCCTCCATATATATGTATGCACATCATTGATGTAGACTCATGTTCCATTAGCATTTCCATTTCAGTGGTGCACTAATACAATAGTTGTAATTCCATTCCAAGACATTAACCTGATACAAAGCACACAAATTACTAAAATGTGGAATATTTTTCTTTTATACGTAAATAAATACTCAACCTCACATCATAAACATATGTATAAGAATTATTCAATGATATTCAAGATGATGAAAACACACATTTTTGTGTTTAGTTTCAAAATATTAAAAGAATATCTAAATGCAATATAATTAATACAATTTGTCAAAGTGTAGTTCAATTCGCAGAAGTACATAATCAACAATATAAATTCTAGCCCATAATGATAGCCTGTGTTGGTAATTCAATGATCATTTGCTACTCTATATAATAGTTTTACAAATATTCTCTACAAGACACTAAGAGTCCCTTAAACAAGGTAACCAACCTATTTCAAAATACACAAAACTTCCTCAAATATAAATAATTTGATAGCTAAAAGTAATTCTTCTTCAACTCAATAAGGCTCCATCTATCTTGCTAGTCCTTCATAGTGATATGCTCAACAATAAGAAATATACAACAATATAGTAAACCTTAGCTAAGAATATAATTTAGTAAATGTTTCCAATGTAATCAAAATAATTTTTAAGTACTAGATAGGGTTTGGATAAATTGAAAATGAAATCCAATATTATATCAAGAGAGATTCAACACCCCCCGTATCGGGTGGTCGAGAAAAGAACAACCTCGATGTCCTCTGGGGCTTAGACGACAAAAGTAGCCCCCTCCAACCACCATGATCACATACCCCTCTACCTTCCCCCAAATCATGCCCCAACCTATGCATAACTCCACCCATGCCCTACTCTATCCGGCCTTTAATCAATTCCCTCACCACACTTCGTTGGTACCTGGGATGAAGCTCACATATACTCCCCTAGGTGCAGACATTATGGATTTGGCAATCACCAGTAGGAGTTTCCATAACTCCATCTCAATTGGCCCTCTCCTAATGATTATTACCTCTCAGATGGCACTGTGTATTTTACCCCACCAGCCTCTGCTACATTCCAAGATATCCTTGGAATTCTCTCTCCACTTTACGGGCTCTCTGTGAAACTCCCCCTACACCATGCCCTACATTTATCTAACCTCTACTCCCATTTCTACCACCCTTAATCCCATCAACTCCCCTCTCCCAGCCTCCACAATGGCACACAATGGAAGGCATAGACACGGACAAGGTCAAGGAAGCTCTTCCTCGACCCATTGACAAACTAGTTTCTGAATACTCGTCGCAGCTAATCATGCTTCAAAGGATTACCGAGAGCACACACCTCAAAACATCCAAGCTGATATCGACCTAGTGGAGGTTGACGCTCGAGTTCTTCAAGGTTTTGTGACAGAGGATGAAATTCGAGCATAATTCATCTCTTGGTTCCCGAATACTGGGGGGTTCGGGCCAGGGAGTCCCAATACTCATGAACCATTGAACTCTATTGGCACATGAAGTTTATCCTGGGTCGGACATTGACTGATAGGAAGGAGGAAAAGGAGGAGATTTCCCTCCAACTTGATGAAATTCAAGCACAGATGATGCTTTTGGACACCAAACTCAACCTCTTGGGAAAACAGCTTGCTGGTATGAACCTGGAAACAATCATTGTGCCTGCTCCTTAAGTGCACCATGAGGTTGGGCCTTCTCACTCATAACTAGCATGTCTATTTTCATTTTGTCAATTCTGTTCCATTTTTTTGGACAAGGGCATATGACCCATCATATCCATTTCTTAGATAAAAAAATATCATGATCAGCTTCTCAGGAACAATATTTGTTTTAATTGTAGTAGCAGTAGGTTTTCCATCTTGTATAGATAGTACTCATATGAAAAAAAAAAAAAAACTTATGCATTGTTGTTGATTTGGTTTTCCAAGTGGCAGGCCAACAATAGTTTTTTTTGTAAATCTTTCTTTGATAATATAATTTTCTTAGGATTACTTATATAAAAAAAAAAAGATTCAACACATTTTAAGCACAAATAGTTATTACACTCCTTGGTGAAAAGCCCAGAAAAATTCCCTCAAATTTCCTTAAAAACCCAAATTCTATGTTGGAAAGTAGTAGATAGGATACTATAGGATGTGACTACTAGTTTCTTAAACGACAATGACCATTTGATCGTTATTTTCCCTAAAGAAGGTCATCATCGACTTTTTTCATTTGAAAAAATATATAAAATATTTTTCAGAAAATTCAATAATTGCTCAAATGACTTGGGGTTTTCTATAGAGGTTCAGATTTCCTTAGAAACCATATTAGTGATTCTAAATGAAGGTTTTAACTCCCATAACAAGATAATAAATTCTATGCAAATGAAGAAACTCAAACCCTCAAGGCCAATTTTTGAATATTAAAAGATAAATGTACACTTAACTAAATTTGCAAACTATCATACTTTTTTCCAATTGGTTGTAGATGTCCTCGTCGAGAGTTTAGCTCCAACATTTCTCCAAGAAGATCCTTCAAAAACTTGCTCCAAGATCCTTGAATTACTAATTGCAATACGTTTTTTTTTTTGTAAAAGATATTTCTTATATATACATGAAACTATTTACATCAACAACCTAGAAACACATGAAAAAAACATAGTTACCAACTTAACGCGAACTATGTACTTAATGAGAACTCTACATAGTTCTCGTTTTTTGGGGGGTCACATTTTTACCACGTTTTTAAAAATGGTGCTACCAGTAGCACCCCCGTCCTTTTTTAGGTCATTTTTTGATATTTTAAATTTTTTGATCCAAATGTTTCCGCATTATTTTTTTAAATTCTTATTTTTCATCTATTTTCAATTTTTTCTAATGTTTTTTCAATGGCATTTTTAATCATTTTTCCATGCTTCTTTCAATCTTAAAATTATTTTTTACCATTCAATTTTTTAAAATTAAGATTTTTTATACAATTGTGTCTCCTTAATTAATTTATGGTTCCATACTTTTAAAATATACTGGAAAACATCATTTTTAACACATTGTTTACCTTTATTTCAATACATAGAAAATAATTGTAGTTAAATAACAATATTTTTGAATATTTAGCAAAAAAATACAATTTTCTTTTTATAAATTAAAATCCAAGAAAAAGAAAAGAATTGAAATTAAAAAAATTAATAAAAAATTAAAAGAAAATTTATATTAAAAAAAATTAAAGAAAAACTTAAGAAGAAAAATTAAAAATATATATGAAAACTAAGAGAAAATGAGAAAAAAATTAAAAACAAAAGGTAAAAAAACAAATTTATGGCCAAAAAACTAAAAGCACACACACAAATATATATATAAAAAAACCAAATTAAAAAAACCTAAAATATAAAATTTAATGCAAAATTAAAAAAAAAAAATACTTAAAAAAAAATTAAAAAATAACATTCAAATTAAAATTTTTATAAAAAATTAAAATTAAAATTAAAAACTATATATATATATATATATATATATATTGATGATGATTATGATGATTAATGTCCACTAAGACCGGATTGGTCTATCAAACCTTAAGAGGATAAGTCATTACTTGTGATTATTTACAATTTTGTTTTTGTGCTCGAAAAGCATTAAGAGAAGCTTTCCAAGATCACCATAGTTTTATTGAGTTAAGAGGTTAGGAAGGTTGGTAGTGTGACAAATATTTTGAAAATAAGATCTAATCTGGGTATAGGATGGACAATCTAAGAGAAATTGATTTTTAGCTTCAACCTTCTTAGTGTCCCAAAGGTGACACACTCTTTCATCCCATGGCATTTTAGGAATCGACCAATGCCCAGTTTCACTATGGAGCTCGCGAGAATTTGTTCTTATCTTAGAAATTCTTATTTTTTTTCTTTACACTTGTCAAAACAGATAGACAATTTTCATCTTCTAGATTAGGGTTGATTACATCCTTATAATACCTTAATTTTGTTTTTTCCTCTAAGTCGTTATCACACCACATTTTCTCCAAAAATTTTGATTTGATGATATTTTTAATAGTATCTTTATTCTGCAAATTGGTGTCTTCCATGATTCCCCAATAGTTTAGCCAAGACCAAGCATCTTTATTCCATCCTCGCATGAGTCAATGGTGGTTATGACTCAATTTTGAAGCAATTTTAGGAAGCCTCTTGTCTTCCATGTTGTTTAACTTCTTCTTATACATTAGGTATTTAGTCATAGTCGTGCTCTGAATGGAGGAGAGGCTTGTTTATAAGAGGAGGATGGGATAGGGCATATTTCCTTTAATTTTGAGATTATAGGTTATAAATTTCTTTTGTATTTTCTCTATCTTTCTCTAGGTTTCACGAGAGATACTACAACCCCAAAATTCACATCCATAAAGAATAACAGGTGTAACGAGAGTCTCAAACATGATTTTCTTCTTATCCCAAATCCAAAGATCGGTTTATTTACAATTGTTTTCAATCCCATAATAATCTTTCCATCCCCCAATAATCATTTTCTCAATGCTATAATTCATGTTAAGCTTGTGGTGAATATCAATTCCAGGATATTTGTATGAAGTCACTTCCTGCAAGTTGTTGTTGTCATATACGAAGGTATTATAAGTGATCTTATTGTATTTAATAATCATGATCTTAGTCTTATTAGTATTAACAATCATACCTATATTGGAGTAAAAATCCTTGAGGATTCTTAGTTGGTTTTCAAGATCATGGGGAATCCTTGCCATAATAAAGATATCATCGGCATAAAGAAGAAGATTGATGACTATACCAGTGAGAGTAGGGCTAACACAACTTACTTTTTCCAATCAATCTTCTAACTTGTCAATGTATATGCAAAAAAAGGGTAGGGGACAAGGGACAACCTTGTTTGAATCCAATATTGCAATTAATCTCTTTCGACCAACCTTCGGTGTTTTTAAACTTAGCAATAATGTTCTCATACATCTTTATTGTAGCAACCCTCAACTTGAGAGGCACTTTTATCTCTTCCAGCCTATTCCAAAGGTTTTTCCTAGGAACCATGTCAAAAGATTTTCTAAAGTCAACAAAACAACAAAAAAGAATGGTTTTAGTATTGTGAAACTACTCTGCAATGATCCTAAAGGTAACAAGATGGTCCACGATTGAACGATATCTCTTAAATCCACCCTGCATTTAGCTCTTTTACCATGACTTTCTAGCCAAAGACTAATCTTCTTTTTCAAAATAATTCCATAAAGCTTGGTTAAACTCAAGCTAATCATAATGGTCCTATAATTAGAGG
>ML788877.1:35175-94711 GCA_009831015.1 Picea engelmannii | reverse complement strand
GATGCAAGCAAGATATGTACAGAAAATAAGAAGAGTGTTGTTACCTTTTAGTAGAAGAAGTCTCTTCCATCCTGCTTAGTCTTCTTTGTCGGTTCCTTTTCTTCGGAAATCGATGCTTCATGTTTCTTCTTTCTTTTCTTTAGCTTGAGACACTGATTTCTGTAGTGACCGTACTTCTGACAATTGAATCATTGTATTTCTGAGATGTCTTTCTCTTGATTTGGCTTCCTCCTTGAACCGAACTTCTTTTTGTTTCTGAAGTTCTTGAATCTTGTTGTGAAGGCTTGATCATCGTACTTCTTTTGAGGTTTCTCTTTTGCATTGATCCCTGATTCTTCTTGAGCACAACAAGTCCAGAGTTCTTGAAATGTCGGGTACTCCTTCCTTGTATTCATGCTTGCGAAAAATGCATCCCATGTCTTGGGAAGACCATTAAGTACTATGTTCACCAATTCCTTTTCTAAAGTGATCTCTTCAATAGCTTGTAGTTGATCTCTTAGCTGGGAGATCCTTACAAAGTATGATTTTATGCTATCATATTCATTCATCTTCATGTTACAGAGCTCATTCTTCAGACTCATAAATTGTCCAATGTTTCTAACTGAGAAGAGATTAGTTAGGGCATCATACATCTTCTTCAATGAGTCAAGATGGGAGATGTAGGGTATCAAGTGGTCTTTTATGGAATCCACTATGATACTCATGGAATTGATGTCAACATCTTTGAACTTCTCCATAGTTGCAACGTTCTGCGGTTCCTTCTCTTCTCCTTCTTTAAACTCTGGCTTCACAATCTTTCCTTTCACAATATCTAGCACTTTATTCTTAGCAAGGATGAGGTCAATCCTTGTCTTCCATGCTCTGAAGTTGGAGGCTCCTTCTAGCTTGTTCTCGGACTTCATAGAGTTCGTCATGGCTTGCTTGACTTGGTCAAACCCTAGATTTGACCAGAAATCCAAACTTCACGTCTTGGCCTTCTGAGTGTACCAGGAGATGCGCTGGGCTAGGGCGCACTGATCTATCCAGAGATTAGGTCAATCTCATCACTTTAAGGTGCCTCAACAAGAGGTTTAGGGTTTTTGCAACTACTTTTGCTAGTAAACCCTAGCTACAGTGCTTTTGGAAGCTGCTCCTACTAGTAACCCTAGCGGCAGTTCCTCAACGAGCTCAATATCTAGCGGCTATGTTTCCTTCCAGCATTTTAGGCTGACTGAAGGGGTGTGGGCCCATAACCTGTTAGAATATAGAAGATGGTGTGCTCATTTTACCATTGACGATACCCTCATCACCCAACCACAGGCCAAAGCCTCCCTCCGATCACCTTAACCTTGACCTGAGAATTTCTCCGGAAGCAAACCCTAGGCTAGATAGCCATACAAGGAGTAGCGCATCAATCCCCAAGGATAGTGCATCACAAAAAGCTGATTAGAGAGTCCAAACCCTAGCCAAGAGATATCCAAACCAATACTGAAACTTGTTGTTGCTGCACTGGCACCTGCAACCCTCCTCCAAACCTGCGCACCAACTGCAACTGCAGTGCACACCAACTAGGAAAACTACAGTCCTGAGATTGTGACAAATGAGAACTGGCGCCCTGTATTTATACTGGTTCTGCCAAATTTGTTGGGGCCGACTTCTCCTTCTGGATAGTGTCTGTTCAATATATTATTATTATTTCTGGCCGACTTCTTCTCTTGGAGGCTAATAGCCTAATATAAATTAACTTCTTGAGCCAACAAGGCTTCTAGGGTTATTAGCCAATTCATTAGGGTTTCTCTTGCTTCCCGGAGTCTTCTATTCTCGTCAGGTTCACACATGGGGGTAAATACCTCCCGTAGCTACCATAATATTAACAGTAGTATCCCCACTGGATGTTTGTGCTCTTTTTTTACCTTCTACCACTCTAGACACTGGAATATGTAGTTAGTCACTTCCTTCTTCATTCTCAACCAAAAGTATTGGCTCCTTACAACTAAGATGGATTTATGATATCCCGAGTGCCCAATGTATGGGACATTGTGCATTTATTTTAGTACTATATTATTTAGCTCCATGGAATTTGGCACATACACATTTCCTTTGTAAAAGAGGATTACATCCTCCTTCAATTCATAATTTTTGAATTTCTATTGTAAATTGTCTTGTTGTAAGTTTTCTTTTATTTGCAAATAACGTTGATCTGAATTTGTTGCTTCAATAATTTTTTCTTTTAAATATATCATATACATGTTGATGGTTGAAACATGCACTTCATCAGCTCTTCTTCTAAGTGCACCAACCACTTGATTTTCTTTTCCCTTAATATGTTTAATTTCAAAGTCATACTCACTAAGAAATTCCAACCATCTAGTTTTCCTAGAATTTAATGTTGACTATCCAAATAAATGTTTCAAACCACAATGGTTTGTCCTTAGCTCAAATCTCCTCCCCGTGAGGAAATGTCTCCACATTTTTAATTCATGTACAATAGATGCTAACTCTAGATTGTGTGTAGCATAATTTCTGTCATGCTCTTTTAATTTCAGGGACTCATAGAATACCACATGATTTATTTGACTGAGGACTCCACCGATCCCTTCCTTGCACGCATCCATGCACACCACAAAGTCTACATCTGGATCTACAATATTTTATATGGGTGCACTTGTCAAAATGTATTTCAACTACTGGAAACTCTCTTCACATTTTGGATTCCATTCAAATTTCGCTACCTTCTTTTGCAAATAAGTGATTGGGATTGAAATATTTGAAAACCCCTTTATGGATATTCGGTAATAACCCACAAGACCCATAAATGATATGACCTCTGTCACATTTCTAGGCACTAGCCATCCTCTAATGGCCTCTATATTTTTGGGATCAACTATTATCCCATCTACTGAAATAATATGCCCCAAGAAGTGGACATTCTTTTGATAAAATATGCACTTACTTAACTTGGCATACAATTTATGCTCCCTTAAAAAATTTAGAACCATTCTTAAATGAATCTCATGCTCCTCCTCAGAATTAGAGTAGATGGGACTAACATCTAAGAAAACAATTACAAACTTTTCCAAGTATTCCTTGAACACTCCATTCATTAAACACATAAAAACAACTAGGGCATTTGATATCCCAAATGGCACTACTGTGAATTCATAATGCCCATACCTTGTTTTGAACACTGTCTTGATGATATCTCCTTCCCTTATTCTCACTTGATGAAAACCTGATCTCAAGTCAATATTGGAAAAGATCCTTGTACTTTTCAGCTGATCAAATAAATCATCAATCCTTGGTAAAGAGTATTTGTTATTTATAGTGACCTTATTAAATTGTCTGAAATCGATACACAACCTTAAAGTTCCATCTTTCTTTTTCACAAAAAGAACTGAGGCTCCCCAAGGTGATACACTTGGGTGTAATACCCTGACTTGATCACCAGATTGTAAATATATTTTACATATGATACTTAGGTTGGTGAGCTAATATGTTTGGGATGGAGTGCTTGTAAAGATAATCAAAGGCTAGAGATCCTATATTATAAATTGTACATATGAACTAATTAATAAAAAATAACACCACAACTGCAGACCAAGGAACAAACAAAGTATGGGGGGAGAAGACTCCACGAGTGGGAAAGGGGGATAAAGTCTAGGTAAAGGGGTCTTAAGCCAAGGGGGATAAGACAAATATAATATAATAATTATCTAATCCTTTAAAGGGAAAATGCATATTTAAAGGGGGGATTCAATGTAATTATCCATTCATTCACTCTATTCTTACCATGTTGACTATAGGAGTTGCTCGGGGGAAGATGGTGATCATAGACTACATATTTTACCCTATGGATCCTAGGTGGATCTAGGTGTGCGTACACTTCTCCTTGGGTTTCCTTGGAGAAGGCTAAATCCCTGGAGGGAGGACTGTGGGGATAGGTTCCTCGGTGTGAGGCCTGGAGGGTACCTGGAGACCTTTGAGGGAAACTATAACTCCTAGAGCTACAGTGCTCTAAGACTTCCTGGATGGCTTGTGTTGGAGCCCTGGAAGGGTAGTGGTGTAGCTCAAGGGACCGCAGTGAGAATAAGGGAGAACACTACCTTGGATTGTGCAAGATGATGGGGAATTAGAGACTATAGGTTGGAGTGCTACTGGGGTTTGGTACCTTTGATTGTGGACCATGGTTGGCCTAGAAATCCTTTCCCTTGGTGGAGTCTTATCCCTAGCTTGGGGGTGATCCACTAATGAGAGTTTACGGGAAACGAGATCTATGGTTGAGTGGAAGGTTGTAGGTCTTCTTCTAGTTAGTATATTTTCAAGAGATAAGTATTGATTAAGGTTGGTTGTCATTGATGTCAACCCTTGAAAAAAGTTTGGTAGCGAATTCTGGTAGCACAAAGGTTTGGGAAATGGACCCAAGGTTGTTTCATATATAATGGTATGAGTGTTTTTGGTAATACTATTCTATATAGATATTACATGTCATTCCATTTCCGGTGGTATGTCGAACTTCACATAACTCCTCACGGTTAGAGAGTTATGACCATGAGAATTTGAAGAACCCAAGTTTGGGTAATGGGCCCAAGTTTGTTTGATGGATAATTGTATGAGCTTTGATATATTTTCAGGTAATACTATTATATATGGATAGTACATGTCATTCCATTTCTAGTGGTATGTGGAACATCACATAACTCTTCATGGTTTGAGAGTTATGGCCTGACAAAGTTGGAGGGCCCTCATATGCCATCTAGAAGCCCCAAAAGGTCAAAGTAGTCAAAGTGGTTTAAGAGATTTTAGAAGGTAAATAATAAATCAAGTGATGTGTGTACTATAATTCAAAGTGAATACAAAATAAATTATTTAAATAATAAATTTAATGGAGAAATTAGAAGTGGGTTAACCCTAAAATAAGGAAAGTGGGCAAAGTGACCTAGAAGATGCTTCTAACGAAGTTACTTGGAGAGTATAAATAAGAGACAAGGCTATCTCATTTTAAATCACACTTGAGAATATGGAATATCTATAGGTGACTGAGGTAACCAAAGGATATCTAAGTCGAATTGCAGAGGGAAGGTGAAGAAAAGAAGGTCGAAATTCAAGGGAGGATAAATTCTTTTGATGATGATTTCTAAAGTATGGTATTTACAGGTCATCTCACAATTTTTGCAATAATTGTTTTTTCTAGAATGACTCAGACCATGAAATTTATAGGCCATTGAGGAAACATATCCAAGTATCTATGGTAAAAATTTCAGCTTGTGGGTCGTTTTATATTTGGAGTTACACTCCGTGGAACATAGGGATTGTGGCTAGTCCTGAAACTAGTCTAAAATAGGTGTTTCGGGTAAAAACGTCATAAATTCTTCATAAAAGATCCAAATTCAGTAATACCAAATTTTTTGGTTATACTAAAGTCTTTAGTATTCTATGTAACATTTTTAGATAGATTCAACAAATATTCTGTGTGGGGCATGCTCTACAAGGTCGCTCTCTAGAATAAGCTAGAATTCAGCAAGGTATGCCATTTTTGCTATAACTCCTTTTCTAAGAGGTTCCAAGTAGTGACACCTAGTGGAATTGCATAGTTATGTGAGACTAAAGTAAATTTTGATGAAAATGCTAGTCTCTTGTTGTGAAAGTTAAGGAAGGTTTGTCGGTATGTGATCATATACACCAGGTCTATTACAGAGTTACAAATCATATTTGGATGATGAAATTGATGAGGGATTTTGGTTAAGGTACATGTTGGGTACATGGTTGAGACAAGTAGTTAACGAGTTGGCACATACATGAGGTGTATAGTTGATGATGTAGGTACATATTGATGATTCATAGTTGATAAGTAGTTGACACATGATTGGTACATACTTGGTAAATGGTTGGATGCACTTGTTTATGGTACAGGTTGATTACAGGTTGTTTGGTATAGGTTGATGCATGGTTGATGCACTTGTTTATGGTACAAGTTGATTAGAGGTTGAGGTACAGGTTGATGCATGGTTGATGCATGGTTCAGGTTTATTAGTACAAGTTTACAATGGTATATCTCATAGTGATAGTGTGACAGTGGTTCCATCATTCTACTTCTACTTCAGGGTGCTTGGACGGGGCAAGGACAGGTGGTTGTAGCCACCTTTTGGTTGTAGCTGGATAACATAGGGGGTTGTATCCTCCTTCTGGTTGTAGCCAGAGAATAGAGGAGTTGGAGCTTCCCTCGGGCTGTAGCCTGAGAAACAAGGGGGTTGGAGCCTCCTTCTAGTTGCAGTTGGAAAACAAAGGAAGTTGGTACTTCCAATGAATGTAATTCTTCAAGAAATATAAGAAAAATCATTCTGTGGTTTTCTCTCTCTTTGGGTTTCCATGTAAAACACTGGTGTATTTTGTATGTATATGATTGTTCATTTGTTCATTGCTTATTTACTATGCACTTATTGGATCATAATGCTACATTTATATAACACTTGGATTATATGGTTAAAAAGGATTAAATTTCTCTATTATTGATTCACCCCCCTTCTCAGTAATCCAACAATTGGTATCAGAGAAGGTTCCTTCAAAAATCAGTTTAACCACTAAAAGGTAGATCATGGAGAGAAAAATCGTGTTTAAAAATGGAATACTACAGTTCAATGGACAAAAGTATGCATTTTGGAGCATAAGGATGAAAACATATATACAGACACAGGGATCTGAAATTTGACAATCAATTGTGGATGGATACACAACACCAGTAGTTCTTCCAACAAATGACAAAGCAATGAAACTAGGTCAGAATAATTCCAAAGCCAAAAATGCACTTCTGGATGGTGTTAGTGAAACGATATTCACCAAAGTTGCACATTGTAAATATGCTAAAGCAATTTGGGACAAACTTCAAAATATTTATGAAGGAGATTCAAAAGTCAAAGCAGCAAAGATTCAAACTTACAGAGGTCAGTTCGAACAATTTAAGATGAAGGAAGATGAGAATATTACAACTTACTTTTTACGAGTTGATGAAACAGTAAATGCAATCATAGGATTGGGAGAAGAAATCAAAGAATCTGTAATTTTTCAAAAAGTACTAAGATATCTTCCTATGAGATTTGACCCTAAGATATCAGCACTAGAAGAAAGATTAGATCTAAACTCAATAAGCATGGCTGAATTACATGGAAGCTTCACAGCATATGAAATGAGAATTGACAGGAGAATCCAGATATAAAAGAAGCACCCTTCAAAGCATCCAAAAATTCAAAGCAAAAGGGAAGACAAAAATAAGAACATAGCAGCAACAATGATGTCTCGGAATATGATGAAGAAATGGCCAACTTTGTCAAAATACTGAACAAGGGAACCGACGGTAGGTATAGAGGTAATCTTCCTTTAATTTGTTTTAATTGTCATGGTATTGGTCATTTTGCTAAAAAAATTCCTTATAAGAAAAAGAGAAATGATGAAGGTTACTAAAAAGGCAACAAACATATAAAGGCAAAAGAACCACAAAGAAAGTTTTCAAGAAAATCTTATGCACCAAAGAAGACATCTCATCATCAAATGAAGATGAAGTCAGTGACAGTGAGACAGAAAGAGTTCTATTCATGGCAGTAGTAGACTCTAATAAAAAATACTCCGAAGAAGAATATGAAGAAGCGGAAGAAGAATATGAAGAAGTCGAAGAAGAAATTGAAGAGGCAGAAGTTGACTACCGAGAGGAATTAATGTGTGTCATAGAATTTATCAGAAGAGAAAAGAAGAAAAACAAGAAACTACAAGCAAAACTAGACAAGAAAGAAGACACTCAAGAACTAGAATAGATGATCACAAATTTAAAGGTTCAAATAGAAGAATATAAAAGAATTGAAGAAGCACTCAAAGAACACCTAGAATAAAAAGACAAGATCATTGAAAATTTGGAAGGAGAGATTGTCACATTAATAAAGGATATTCAAAAGAAAAATATGCAGAACAACTCAAAAGTTTAGGATGACATTATCATCAGTCAAAAATCTCATCATGACAAGTCTGGACTTGGATACAATTAGACAAAAAAAGGATCAAGCTCCAAAACAATAGAGAAATAAACATATCCAAAAAGCTTTGCAGAAACAATCAAGGGGGATAGGAAGATTACAAGGACACTCCTCCACCGAGAAGATTCATATTTTAGAATCAACAACTGACAGATAGGCCTCAGGAAGAACAAGAATCCATAAGAGTACCTCCTTTCATAAGATCTTAAACTCCCAGACACCAAACTATCGTTTTTTGTTTATGTTATGCATGTAATAATTTTGGACATAAAGTTGTGAATTGCAGAGCTAACAACAGGAAAAAAAACAACTTTGAAGGTCATACACAAAGGGGTTATCCAAGAAGGCCTAGTAAAACACAGAGAAGAAGTTACAACACGTTTTAATCTTTGAGCACTGAAATGGAATGTTACAAATGTAAAAATTTTGGACACATGGCCAAAGATTGCAGAATGATAGTCCCTCCTAGAGAACCGCAACAAAATAACAACATTCACAGACATGAACCTCAGAAAAGGACATGGATAAAAAAGCAGGATCAATATAGCAATGAAGAATGCACACTCGCTCTACAAGATAAGAAGAAGAAAAGTAGTTGGTACGTTGACAATGGGTGTTCAAAACACATGACAGGTGATAGAGACAGATTTCTTACATTATGAAAGGAAAGAGATGGATCAGTCTCCTTCGAAAATGATGATTCAACCAAAATCATTGGAAAATGCACAGTCAAAAATGGGAACAAGAATACAAAGGCATAAAATGTTCTACTAGTAGAAGATATGAAACATAATCTTTTAAGTGTGATTCAAATGTGTGACCAAGGTCATAAAGTTACTTTCGATTCCCAAAAGTGAAAGATAAGAAAAGAAGGTTCAGGAAAATTGATTGCTACGGCTGTGAGAACTTCAAGCAACATATATGTGTTAAGTTAAATTGGAAATGAAAAGTGTTTTCTAGGAAAGGAAGATGAAAGTTGGTTGTGGCACAGAAGAATGGGTCACATACATTTTGATAACCTTTTCAAAGTCAACAAAAGAGAAGCAGTCAGAGAAATGCCCCAGATCACAAAATCAACCAACACTTTATGCAAGCATTTTCAACAAGGAAAGAAAACAAAGACCAGGTTCAAATCAAAGGAATATTCAATGACAAGACCGCTGGAAATTGTGTATACTGATCTAGTTGGACCAACTACAACAAAGGGCTTAAAAGGTGAGAAATATTTTATTTTATTAGTTGATGATTATACAAGAATGACCGTTGTTTTATTTCTCAAGAATAAGTCAGAAGATTTTGAAAACTTCAAGATCTATAAAGAAATGGTTGAAAATGAAATGGATTAAAAAATCAGATGCTTGAGATATGATAATGGAGGATAGTTCACTTCAAAGGAATTTATGGACTACTGCAACAGTCATGGAATAAAAAGGCAATTCTCCGTTGCTAGGAAACCTCAACAGAATGGATTTGTTGAAAGAAATAACAAGACAATACCAGAAATGGATCGAACAATGTTAATGGATTCCAAATTGACAAATAATTTTTGGACACAGGTAGTGCATACAACAGTTCACATTCTAAACAAAGTAATTCTCATAAACAACACTGACAAAACTCCTTACGAGCTATAGAAAGGAATACCAACAAATGTAAATCACTTCAGAGTTTTTGGAAGCAAATGCTACATCAAAAGAGATGATGGCAGAATGGGAAAGTTTGACTCTCGTGTGGACAAATGAGTACTTGTTGGTAACTCAAGTACAAGAAAATCATACAATTGTTACAACCTGAGATTGAACAAAGTGGTGGAAAGCATCAACATAACAATTGATGAAATAGGTAGACAAGAAGTAAAGGAAGAAGAAAATGAATCAATGGAACAACTTTACGAAGAAGAAACAAAAGATGAAAAATAAGGGGAAGACGAAGAGGATCCAACACAAACAGAAGAGCAAGTTCAACAAGTAACTCCAAAAACACCTAGTAGATGAGTACAGAAGAATCATCCTTCAAATCAGATTATTGGAAACAAAGATGCAGGAGCTGAGACTAGAAGAAGAATCCATTCACCAGAACACACACACCTATCACTCACATCTATGATTGAACCAACCTATTTTGAAGAGGCCAGCAAGGATGAATTTTGGAACAAGGCCATGGATGAAGAATTGGATCAAATAAAGAAAAATGACACTTGGGAATTGGTTCCAAGAACAAAGGATAAGAATGTGATCAACACAAAGTGGGTATACAGGAATAAATTGAATGAATATGGATAGGTTACAAGGAACAACGCTAGATTGGTATGTAAAGGATATGCATAGGTTGAAGGAATCAACTTTGAAGAGATAGTTTCCCCAGTAGCCAGAATGGAAGCAATCTAATTTCTTTTAGCTTATGCATGCTCCAAAAATATTAAAGTGTATCAGATGGACGTAAAATCATATTTTCTGAATGGGGAACTTGAAGAAGAAGTCTGCATTGAACAACCAGAAGGATTTCAGTTGTCAGAGAACGCAAATTATGTGTGTAAATTAAACAAGGCCTTGTATGGTCTAAAAAGCGCTCCTAGCACATGGTACTCTAGACTAGATAAATATGTACAACAGGCAGAGTTCAGAAAAGGAAGTGCAAACAACAACCTCTACATCAAGGTAAGTCAAGATAGTATTTTATTAATTAAAGTTTATGCTGATGATATTATTTTTGGTAGTGATGATGACAGGTTAAGCTAGAAATTTGCAAAGGATATGCATAATGAATTTGAAATGTCAGTACTTGGAGAACTATCCTTCTTTTTGGGACTTTAGATACGTCAAAGAAACCAATGAATTTTTATTTCTCAAACCAAGTATATCAGAGAAATTCTAAAGAGGTTCGGAATGGAAGATTGCAAACCAATTATCACTCCCATGCAAACCAGTTGCAAGTTAAGAAAATATGATGATTCAAAGTTTACATATCAGAGGAAATACAGGTCAATGATTGGTAGCCTACTATATGTGATAGCATCCAAACCATATGTAATGCAGGAAGTTGGACAAGTGGCACGATTTCAAGCAACACCAAAGGAATCACATGTATTAGCAGTGAAGAGGATTTTCAGATATCTCAAAGGAACAGAAGAGTTTGGATTATGGTATCCAAAAGGAAAGAATCTATCACTTATTGCATACAAAGATGCAGATTGGGCAGGTTGTATTGATGACCGATGAAGCACCAGTGGAACAATGTTCTACTTGGGTGAGTGTTTAGTATCATGGCTAAGAAAGAAACAATCATCAGTATCTCTATCTACAACCGAAGCAGAGTATATTGTAGCAGCAACATGTTGTACATAGGTTCTATGGATGAAACAATCTCTGATATATATACAAGTTGAGTATGATGAGCCCATTCCAATATATTGTGATAATACAAATGCCATCAGTATCTCAAAGAACCCAGTGATGCACTCCAAGACGAAGCACATTCCAATCAAGTATCACTTTCTACGGGAACAAGTTGCAGAAAAGAACATCGGAGTTGAGTATGTGGGCACAAAAGAACAAGTGGCAAACATCTTTACAAAACTGCTTCCATGGGAAGCCTTTGAATATCTTCGCCAGATACTCGGAGTTATTTCTACTCCAAAATGAATGCTTATCATATATGTCTTAGATGTAGATGAGGAATCACCATAAATAGGACAGTTCAGGTTGGGAGATCAGACAGTTCAGTTAGGGGGAGAAGCCCCAGATGGAAAGATACCTTTGCCATTGATTACAAAGGGGGAGAGATTTATCATATGCAGAGGACATAGGCATGACTCTAGGGGGAGCAATGGTCACATAGATGTAGAGGACATAGGCATGGTTCCAAGGGGAGAATGAGTGATATGACTTCAATATTATATGACATGATTTTAGTATTGCATCAAAGTGTTTCCATCAATGCCAAAGGGGGATTTTGTTGATTAAGGTTGGTTGTCATTGATTTCAACCCTTGAAGAAAGTCCTGTAGTGAATTCTGGTAGCATAAAGGTTTGGGTAATGGACCCAAGCTTGTTTCATGTATAATGGTATGAGTTTTTTTGGTAATACTATTCTATATGTATATTACATGTTATTCCATTTATGGTGGTATTTGGAATGTCACATAACTCCTCACGGTTAGAGAGTTATGACCATGAGAAGTTGGAGAAATCAGGTTTGGGTAATGGACCCAAGTTTGTTTGATGGATAATGGTATGATTTTTGATATATTTGCATATAATACTATTATATATGGATAGTACATGTCATTCCATTTCTGGTGGTATGTGGAGCGTCACATAACTCCTCACGGTTTGAGAGTTATGGCCTTACGAAGTTGGAGGACCCACATATGTCATCTGGAAGCCCCAAAAGGTCAAAGTAGTCAAAGTGGTTTAAGAGATTTTAGAAGGTAAATAATAAAGTGAAGTGATGAGTGTACTATAATTCAAAGTGAATACAAAATAAATTATTTAAATAATAACTTTAATGGAGAAATTAGAAGTGAGTTAACCCTAAAATAAGGAAAGTGGACAAAGTGACCTAGAAAATACTTCTAAGGAAGCTACTTGGAGAGTATAAATAAGAGGCAAGGCTCTCTCATTTTAAATCACACTTGAGCATATTGAATATATATAGGTGACTAAGGTAATCAAAGGATATCTAAGCCAAATTTCAAAGGGAAGGTGAAAACAAAAACATCGGAAGTTAAGGGAGGATAAATTCTTTTGATGATGTTTTCTAAGGTATGTTATTTATGGGCCATCTCACCATTTTAGTAATAATTTTTTTTCTATAATGATTCAGACCGTGAAATTGATAGGACATTCAGTAAACATATCTAAGTATAAGTGGTAAAAATTTCATCTTGTGGGTCGTTGTATTTTTGGAGTTACACTCCGTGGAAAATAGGGTTTGTGGCTAGTCCTGAAACTAGTCTAAAACAAGTGTTTCGGGTAAAAATGTCATAACTTCTTCATAATAGATCCAAATTCAGTAATACAAAATGTGTTGGTTAGATTATAGTTTTTAGTATTATGTGTAATTGTTTCAGATCGATTCAACAAATATTATGTGCGGGGAACGCTCTACAAGGTCGCTCTCTAGAATAAGCCAGAATTCAGCAAGGTATGCCATGTTTTCTATAACTCCTTTTCTGAGAGGTTCCAAGTAGTCACACCTAGAAGAATTGCATAAAACAAACTAAAGAACATTGTGTACTATTTTAAGATCTTTATTCATTACAGGTACATAGTTATGATTATTTCAAGTTAGGGTTGTTGACTAATCCCAAACTAGTCATGTGAGACTAAAGAAAAGTTTGATGAAAATGCTAGTCTCTTGTTGTGAAAGTTAAGAAAGGTTTGCAGGTATGTGATCATATACACCAGGTCTATTACAGAGTTACAAATCATATTTGGATGATGAAATTGATGAGGAATTTTGGTTAAGGTACATGTTGGGTACATGGATGAGACAAGTAATTGATGAGTTGGCACATACATGAGGTGTATAGTTGATGATGTTGGTACATATTTATGAGTCATAGCTGATGAGTAGTTGACACATGATTGGTACATACTTGGTACATGGTTGGATACACTTGTTTATGGTACAGGTTGATTACAGGTTGTTTGGTACAGGTTGGTGCATGGTTGATGCACTTGTTTATGGTACAGGTTGATTACAGGTTGAGGTACAGGTTGATGCATGGTTCAGGTTTATTGGTACAAGTTTACAACGATATATCTCATAGTGATAGTGTGACAGTGGTTCCATCATTCTACTTCTACTTCAGGGCAGTTGGATAGGGAAAGGACAAGTGGTTGTAGCCACCTTCCAATTGTAGCCAGAGAACATAAGGGGTTGTAGCCAAAAAATAGGAGAGTTTGAGCTTCCCTCAGGTTGTAGCTTGAGAAACAAGAGGGTTGGATCCTCCTTCCAGTTGTAGCTGGAAAACAAAGGAAGTTGGTGCTTCCAATGAATGTAATTCTTCAAGACTTATAAGAAAACACATTCTATGGTTTTCTCCCGCTTTGGGTTTCCACGTAAAACACTGGTGTGCTGTGTATGTGTATGATTTTTCATTTGTTCATTACTTATTTACTCTGCAATTATTGGATGATAATTCTACATTGATATAACACTTGGATTATATGGTTAAAAATGATTAAATTGCTCTATTACTGATTCACCCCCCTCTCAGTAATCCAACAATAAGTACTATGTTCTTGTGTTTATGTTAAATGCTATGTTGTATGGTTTCTGATGTGAATTGTATAGTGATTTTGCTAAGTCTTTGTATGTTATTTGGCATGTGTGATTTAAATATGGATTCTATGGTGAATTTTAGAGGGAAATTGGTGAAATTTCTCCATGCCCCGCCATCCCAATACGTACCAGGGTGGTCGAGTACACCACGAAGTGGTATTAGAACTCTCGTTTCAACACTCGACCTGCATGGGCAAGATATAGGGAGAAAAAGTGAAATTTGGACGAAATGCATGAAATTGTTTGACATAATGCTTGAAGTAGTATGGTCTCCTAGAATACATTAGATTTAGTGTATGCTCAAAAAGGGAGCATAGACACTGTGTACAAAGTGTTTGGAAAAATTCCTAGTGGAATGTGGTCTCGTGGATGGTGATGGTCTCGAGATACTCGTAGAATGGATATGTGAAAGAATCCCTTGTTGGGATCATGAAGCCTAACGATTTTACTGTCGCCAGCGCTCTCGCAGATTGTGCTGGCATATCGTCTATGAAACGTGGCATGAGTCTACATACCTTGATTATATGGATGGGATTGGATTTAGCTATCATAATAACACTAGATATGGTACTCTAATCAAGTTGACATGTCATGGGTTTTCCCGTATTTGGTTTCCACTTCTATCCCCATTTCTCTCTCTTGTTACAACTGTGTACCACGGCCAAAAAACTCGCAGAAGAGAAGCAAGTCCATGCCCACATGTTTTTCACTAGAATTCACCGAATCCCACCCCTTGAAACTAAGCTTCTTAAATTGTACATTAAGGGAGGAAGTTTACCTGATGCACGATTGGCCTTTGACAAGATGACAAAAAGGATATGTTTTTCCATGGAACGTGATGATAGGAGGATACATCAAGCATGGACAAAGAAGGGAAGCGCTCGAACTTTATCATCAAATGCAGAAAGATAGTATTATTAATCCTGATAATTATACGTATTCATTTGTTCTTAACACATGCGTCAGATTGGCATCCTTATCAGAGGTTAAATTGATCTACGATGACATAATTTCACAGGGTTGCGAGATGGATGTTATTGTAGAGAATGCACTTATAAACATGTTTATGAAATGTGGGTTGTCGATGATGCACACAATGTGTTTGATGAAATATCTGAACGAGATGTTGTCTTATGGAATGAAATTATTACTGGTTGTGCCTAGAATGGACATGGGAATAAGGTTTTGAATATTTTAAATGAAATGCAATGTGCATATGTAAAACCCAATGCAATTACCGTGGCTAGCTTGATTGCCGCTTGTGGTTATTTAGGACATCTACAACAAGGAAAGTGGATCCATGGTACATAATTAAGAATAGATTTGAGTGGGATGTTTTTGTAGGGGTTGAATTCATAGAATTGTATATCAAATGTAGGAGTCTCGATGATGCATGCCAAGCATTTGAGAAATAGTTGAAAAAATATGTCGTATGTTGGACACTAATGGTTGTAGGTTATGCTCATAATGAAAAAATAAGACAACAAATGTAACAATCTTGTAACAAAATTGGCATTGAAGGAGAAAGAGGTGTTGTGATKGTTGGAGGAGAAAAAAAYGTGAAGATTCCAATAAACATGCATACATGTGTATTCTTGTGAAATGTAATGCTCTGTAATGCAAAAAACATAAACAGGAACGCATGCCTCTAGATCCTCGTCATCTTCAGGTATTTGAATTTGTTTATTTTATTTAGCTATTGGAAAAGTGTTGCAGTGGTTCTGATATTTACATATAATAGTTAGATATTTTCTAAAATTCCCAATTGTTTTTAGTTGCATCTGATTGTTGTATAATCAATTCGAACATTACATGGACCCTATAAGAATCCAACATAATTTGAATGCATTTTTTTTTACTKGATAAACATACAACTAAAACAAAAATCATAAAATATTGTCACCTTTAAAACTTGAACAGAAGTGAAATGGAAATTTCGATATAACCTTCAATGGGGTTTGCTTCAAGCGACAATTTTGGGTTTCAATGACATTTTGGCTGGGATCTAGGTCATTCCAGGGTAGGAATATATGTGCATAGCTGGTTTTACGACAGAACTTTACCAAACCTGCAAGTGGGTATGCTTCAGTAAATACCTAAACATATAGGTTTTCTAGGAGGTAATATGGGCATAAAATACCAATAATTTTACACTGAACTTGCATGTCATAAAAATATTTCCCAAACATTGTCAAGAGAAGAATAAAATGCTATGGTTATCGAGGATCTATGTGAATGTTTCCAAGTTAATTTCCTTGAACTTGTTGGGGATATTTTTACAAAATATAGTCTTAAAGAACTGGAGTATGCAGTATCTAAGTCAGAGAAGGTGCTACGAGATTTGTTCAGTCATCACATAAAAGAGATGGAAATGACATTTCAGCCCAAGAGATCATACCGAGTGGGAGGAAACACTACGAGGAATATACCCATGTTTGAAATTATAGTTGTTCACATCTTTCTTATCCATGACACACATACACAAGTTCATAATGCTACCACTACCTCAAGAAACTCATTTGCAACCATTTTGTTGAGATTTTGTTATCTTGTGGTATCACTGCTAGTTAAAAAGGGTGCACAATCTGAGGAAAACTCACTGAATTTTCTGTCGTATGGATTTATTATGTTCATGGAGTGGGTTGTGTCTCAACCATCTTTTTCTGAAAGATATCAAGGTTGATTTAGTCACTGCAAAAGGACTCTATGAATTGAAGCAGGAATGTGCATTGCTTATAAGACTCTTCTCAAACCGACAAACACGTCCATAGAGGAATGCACCATAAGTTGCTGTAGATATAGCATCAAGAAGTAGTAATCAAACAACATTATGGGAGGATTATGAATTGTTGGGATTTAGTCCTCCTTCTCTTGCTTATCAAGATCTAGATTTTTTCCAATCTGTGTATGACAAAAAATAGTGAAGGGAGTTTCCAGGTTCAACTACAGAGATTCATGGGTGGTTTGAATGCTTTCAATTACTTTATCGATAGTAAAGTAGTTTACTCATATTCTAGAAGCAGAGATGAGGAAATAACATGAAATTCTAAAGGAGATTCCATTTGTGTTGGTCACATAGACAATTTGAAAGAAACAACTATCCTGTCATCTTCTTTGAGGGATTGGGTTCAACCTTCAAATAAATATTTAACTTATGCTAATGTTCCATTGGTTTCTGATCAAGAATGGGTTCAGGATGTCCATGAAAACTCTTCTACAGTCCATTTGATAATTGAAGAATATTACCAGGGCTCAAAAGTGGACTGAAGTCTCACTAAAAAAACAATTATGTAAATGAGTCGCTTGAATGTTCAAAGAAGCAATCAAGCAGTGCACTAGCTCTGGAGGAATCCTTTTTGGATGCTCCAGTTCATTCTCCTCAACTTGGAAGATGTCCAGGGGACGACCATCGTACCAGCCCAATACAATATTCAAATGATGCAAAGAAATTGAAGTTTTCAGATATAACTAGAGAAGCCTTACATTATGGACACGAACGTTCTAAAAGAGGACCAAGAGTTTATTTTCCTAACAATTATTTGAAACATCCTATTTCTTCTGGACCAAAAATTAATATTTTTTAAAATGATGGTAAAATCCCAAATAAAGTTGATGCAAAGTTTACTAGTGCAAACAATTGTGTTGGTCTAAGGTCATCTTGTTTTACTCAGTATAGTTCTTGTAACATACATTTTAAAGCCAAGAGACAAATTGTTGACGACCTTCGATGGATTCATGACTATATACATATTATACCTGCAGGTCTTAAAGGAACTAGAAGATGGTTGTATCATAACTTTCCAATATTTAGTTCTGGTAAAAAAGCAGATGAGGGAAGATGTTGTCATTTATGAAGTGATTTCTAATTCTGTAGAGATGGCAGATTAGAAGTCTAACAACCCTTTTTAATAACATTAGATGATAAATTTCATCAGATTTCGCACACAAATGATTAGTTTGGATACGATGTTAGAATGTAATACTCAGTTCTGAGATCCAATCTCGTCGTTGTTGCCGCATCGTTACATCTCCATATACAGGGAAAAGGAAATGAGGTCTGAAGTTGTTGGTTGGATAAAGTGAGTACAAGAATGCGATTTGGTGCTAAATTGTTGTGGGCGTAGACCTAGCAATGATTGTGCCTATAAATAAGAAGTTGCTTGTTCTTGATGTGAATGGTTTTTCTTGTGGAAACCTACTTTCAGTTTGAGAAACTTCCTGAAGAGCATCATCCTGATTGATAAAAAGGTTGATAGGTTGGTCGATTTCATAGTTGGAAGTTTGAAGTAAAATTGCTATTTTCTTGGCATCAATACGGGGTTGAAAAATACAAAAAAATACAAGGAAATTTTACATGAGGATGGGGTTGTGGATGCTACAAGGTAACCTGCATTGAGTATTCCATTTATGAGTGTTGGTTAATGCATGACAAGGTATAATCTATAAATATTCATGTCGTTGTCAATTTGGCGTAACACTTTAATTAATTGGCCTGGAGCCTTATTGTGTAATTCCCAATCATAAATGGGCCTCTACTTATTTTATAGGTGAGCTTGGGAAGCTTTACTTCATAGATTCCAAGTTTGATATGCCAATCTAGATCTGCCCAAAACTAGCAAAGAACAACAATCGAAGATGTTATCTTGGTGTGGTTGATACATAATATATTTTGCAAATTCAGAAGATAGTTTTCTACACCAATATTTCATGCATGTATATTCATTTTGGATGGTTATTAAAATTGTTGACATTGTTTTCATGTCAAATTCCCGTCTTTTCACTTACAGCAGTTGAGCAGTTTGTAAATATATTCTGGAATCTTGTAATAGTGCACTGGTATCATACAAAAAGCATGTTTAAACACCAAGAAAAAAATTTCTTCTTTCCATATTTATAGCGGATAGCACCAAAGACAAGAGGAAATATACAACCCTTGAAGACTGTGTATGAAGATTTGTAAGGGAAGAATTCAAAAACTTCATGAGCATAGCAAACCTAATTTATGGATCAGATTAATGAGATTTTGTAGATTTCGAAAAGGAAAATAGAGGAACGCCCTAGTCTTTTCACACTTGGGTTGGCTTATGATGATATGGAGGATGATTTGAGTATATCGCTCTTTTTAGATGGCATACCTTATGAATCCTAATCGTTGGACAATGCATCTTTGAAGTTCCAACTTATGACATGGATAGGAACAAGGTTTATGTTGCAGCTACAAGTGGAAGAGTGACAACAATAAGAGGACAAAAACGAAGAGTATTATAATCTCATTTCCAAATGATCACTAATGATGCTTGTCAAGACATTACAAACATACCAAAGTATATATATTAGAAAAGTCACGAGGTGGAATAATTGCAAGCCCATAAATGTATTCAGAGGAATGATACCAGTTGGAATCCAAGAACTGCTTTTTGGGTTTTCGTGAATATTTATGAGCATATTCATAGATTGACGGTATAGGGGACTTATGGATGCTATGTGGATGATTGGTCCCTTCTACAAGATTGGATCTGTTGGCTTTGTAAAGTTGTTATTCCAACAAAATTCCTTCAGCATAGGAAGTTCTAAAATTACAAAACTTGAACTTGGACTTTTACAGATCGATTAGGTACTTGTTGTGGGGATTATATCTACGAACAACCTCATTGATATTGATGCATTAAAGTCTTCTATTGCATCCATATTTTTTCTAATGAAATATTGGGTGCTATTCCTTCTATTTGTAGCAAGGATGTGTATGAATTGGTTGTTGACTTTGGACTAGTATGTCTCTATTCCGAGTGATATTGGGAGGATTCCTCATTGTCAGCATGGAAAATAAGCAGACAGACATCGACAAATGCTAGAAAGAAAATATCATACGATTGTTGTTGAATTTGTAGGCCAAGTTGGCTCAAAGCGACAAATGAAAAGACTGAAAACAATTCTCTAAGTGGAAATGATGAAAGAGAAAGTATTTTGCAATCCATAGTTCATGTCAATCAATGAGCATAAACACCATGGAGGTGGACGAACATTAGTCTAGTGGAAAATTATGGAATAGTAACATGCCAGTCAATGTTGAATGGCACTTAGTGGCATATTATTGGAAGGCTAGAACCAGCTCAGACACATAGTGTTGTAAATTGAAAGGATTCTTAATCTCTCAAGAAATGAATAATTTAATGGGCCTTATGCCAGGAAACTAGTGGAACTCAAAGGATTCACCTACCAATTAAAAGGGAGATACTCAACCTTATGCTACCAGTTGAATATTTATCAGAACATACATGAATTTGTTAACTGCATGTGCTAATTATTTTATTCCTGTGTTTTAATTATAGGTATGATGATACCTATGTCGGTTTTGACTATCAAGAAGATGGAGCATGAAGGAAACTTCTAGGTTCAGCCAGTGCGCATAGTGGATAGGAAGATCAAAGCAATTTTTGCATAATTTTGAAGAACTCTTATTGTACGGGTGTATATGGATGCACTGAGTACAATGCATAAATAAGGGGGAGGGGAATGTAATACCCCAGCTTGATCCCCAAATTGTAAATATATTTTACATAAGACACTTAGGCTGGTGAACCGGTTTGTTTGGGCTGGAGTGCTTGTAAATATGATCAAAGGTTAGAGAGCCTATATTATAAATTGTACATATGCAATAATTAATAAAAAATAACACCACAACTGTAAACTAAGGAACGAAAAGAGTATGGGGGGACAAGACTCCACAAGTGGGAAAGTGGGATAAAGTCTAGGTAAAGGGGAATTAATCCAAGGGGGATAAGCCAATTATAATATAATAATGCTCTAAGCCTTTATGTATGTTTAAAGGGAATAATATTATTATATTATAATATAATATAATATAATAATTATATAAGACTTTAAAGGGCACATGCATATTTAAAGGGGGGATTTTGTGTAATTCTCCAATCATTCACTCTATTCTTACCATGCTGACTATAGGAGTTGCTTGGGGAAAGATGGTGATCGGGGAGAGGATTCAGTGTAATTATCCATTCATTCACTCTATTCTTACCATGCTAACTATAGGAGTTGCTCAAGGAAAGATGGTGATCGGAGACTACAGATTTTACCCTATGGATCCTAGGTGGATCTGGGTGTGTGTACACTTATCCTTGGATTTCCTTGGAGAAGGTTGGAACCCTGGAGGGAGAAGTGTAGGGATAGATTCCAAAGTGTGAGGCCTGGAGGGTACCCGGAGACCTCTGAGGGTAGCTAGAACTCTTGGAGCCACAATGCTCTGAGACTTCATGTTTGACTCGTGATGAAGCCATAGAAGGGTAGTGGTGCAGCCAGAGCGACCTTAGTGTGAATAAGGGGGAACATTACCTTGGGTTGTGTAGGATGATGGGGAATGAGATATTGTAGATTTGAGTGTTTTTGAGGTTTGGTACCTTGTCCTAGACTATGTTGGTATTGATTGTGGACCATGGTTGTCTTAGGAAGTCTTTTCCCTTGTGGAGTATTATCCCTAACTTAGGGGTGATCTACTAATGAGATTTTATGAGCAGTGAGATCTATGGCTGGGTGGAACGTCGTAGGTCAATTTCCAGTTGGTGTATTTTCAAGATATAAGTACTATGTTCCTTTGTTTATGTTAAATGTTATGTTGTATGGTTTATGATGTGAATTATATAGTGATTTTTCTATGTCTTTGTATGTTGTCTGGCATGTATGATTTAAATGTGGATGCTATGGTAAATGTTAGAGGGAAATTGGAGAAATTTCTCCATGCCCTTCCATCCCAGTAGGTATCAGGGTGGTCGGGTACACCACATTGGGTGTATATACCCCTTCTTCAAAAGATATTCAAGTTCCATCTACAACTCTTTCAATTCCGGTGCACCCATTCTGTAGGGTGTCTTAGACACTAGGGTAGCTCCTGACACCAAATCGATAGAGAAACCAATGTCTCTCTTTGGTGGAAATCCTCAGATTTACTCAAAAACATATTCAAAATATTTTAATACTGAATGGTCTTCAAGACTTACCACTTTATCACTAGCTGCATCTTCCATATGGGCTGTAAAAATTTGACATCCCTTCCTGAAACTCTTTTTCAGTTGCATGGCTGAAATATCTTTAACATTTAAAACTCTTGGAATGCCTTGAATCTTGTCTTGCTATCCTTCCTCATCAAGTCAATTTATTGTCTTGTTGTAACATTCTAGGATAGCATGATGTCTTTCCAACTAATCCATGCCACTTAGACAGTCATATGAACCCAAAGGTATAATATTCACATCTACCTTTGTGTTAAGTACATTCATGTCTATTGGGAAATATTTAACCAACTCATTGATATTTATCTTAGCCCCTATGGATAACTGAACTAACCAAAATTTATTATTATTACTCCTTTCCAAGTGAAATCTTTCACTAATGTTACATTTTATGTAACCATGACTAGCTCCAGAATCAATTAAAATTGTTATATGCTGATTATTGATCTTACCTTCCACTTCAATCATGGGGGACTGATATTTTTCTTACTTGTTTTCCAAGGCTGCATAGATCCTTGGCATACTTCCTCCCATGTCTTCCATTGTTTTAGCCTCCTAAATGTTGTGAAAAATCCTCATTCTTTCACCTTTATGAGGGCAGACCCTATGAAGGTGATTTCCCTCACAACCCCAACATTTTATAGGTGTTTCCTTGGCCTTTTTCCAAAAGGATTTATTGTCTTGTATTCATTTTGGGTTGGTTGTCCTTGTTGATTTTCTTGGGAGTTGTTCTTGAAAAAGGGTGTCTTAAAACCTTTTTTCCTTTCATCCCTCTTTCCTTTCATCTTGTCATTCCATGTATTTTTGAAGAATGACCTACCTCTTCTCTAGTTATAAAGATGCTTTTTCTCTCCTTATGGATTCTTCCAAAGTTTTGGGGTTATCATATTGTATATTTTCACTATAGAAGGAGGGTAACCCACTTAGAAACCTTTGGATTTTTACCTTCTCATATTTTATGAAGTACACATACTTCAACAATTGAAATAATCTTTTCTCATACTCATCCATCGTCATGCTTCCCAACTTGAGTTCAAATAACTCTTTCATATTATTTTCATGGTAATGCTCAGACAAATATTTCTCTTGGAAATATCCTTTGAACCGCCTCCATGAGACCCTCTTCTCATCAATATGCTTGGCTTGTTTAAGTTGATCCCACCACATGACTTCCTTTCATTGAAAGTGGTAAGTTGCAATTTTTTTTTCTACCCTTGAGGATTAATCATGCAACTTGAAATATTTCTTCATTTTCAACAGTCAGGCCTCAACCTCTTTGTTGGTTGTGGAGCCTGATTATATTCATGATTCAGAGGTTTGTTTAAACCATTCTTGAATTCCATTCCCTAACGGGGGGTGTGGGGGGGATTTCCCCACAACTGTCGCTAGGGGGGTCTGAGGGGGGTGGGGGGGATTGTATCCCCTCCCCCCCCCCTTGGAGGGGGATTCGGGGGCAACGCCCCCGAAGAAAATTTTTGGGAAATTTTTCCTTGTAAAATATTATAATTTCATAGTCAATTTGGACCTTTCATTATAAGGTCACAGTTCTGACGATAGAAATTATGTTAGGGTTTTTTCCCTACAAGGAAACCCTCTTTTATGAGGTAAATGTGTTTCATCTTTGTATTATTGTGATATTGTATTATGAGAGAGGATACTATGAGAGAAATAAGAGAAAGTTGCAACGGGTGTGTTGTAGGTTGCATCCCTTCATTTTGCTGGATAATAAAAATGAAGGATCTAACAATTTCTATGGTGTACGTAGGCCACACTGAGTGAACCACATATATCTATGTCTCTATTGTATTGTGTATCTTTTATGTTCTATTTCCACATTTGTCCTATTTTATTGCTCTGAAATACTAATTTTCCTAACACTCTTCTCCTTTCCTATGCTCACCATTGAAAGTAAGTGGCTTGATTTTCCTAAGTTAACCTTGCAAGATGTCTCCCTCAGGCCTTTTCCTCTATCTCCTGACAGGGGACACAATTGGGCTACTCCCTGACCTTGAACTGAAATGAGATATCCTAGTGGATTTCCGTAAGGAATGAGGACTGCTACTCCTAATCCTTGAATTCCTGTCATTCCCATGCCCATACCTTCTACTATGGTATTTGGATTCTATCACTTGTCTAGCACTAGCTTCTTGCCTTATTCCAGAGTCCTTATTGGCTTTCTTCTGCAACATGTTCAAGCTCTGTATTATCTCTTCCTGATATTTCATAATCTCTTCATTATCATCCCTAAAACTCTGCACTTCTCTCTACAGATTCCTCATAGTTACATGGTCCTTCCTATCCCTTCTTCCATTAGAGTATGTATCAGCATTTCCCATGCGAATATCCAAAATTTTGAATTCCTCTTCATTATTGTAGGACCCTTGGGCATATTCCATTTATTTGGTACTCAAATAGGAACCAAACTACCTCTTGAACCTCTAAAATCTACAGTAAATGTGCATGGAAATAATTTTCTATTAGACAAAAATATATACATACACAATTTTGGAAAAGAATAAATAAATTTTTCTTCTCTTTAATTCCACTTTTTATCTTCTTTTGAGTTGATTGAAAAATTTTCTACTCAAATTAATTTTTATGGGTTATGTTAGTCCTTAAAGTTGCACTTGATTGCGAGAGGGAAAGCTAGGGCATCATTCGTTTATTGCAAAGTGTTTATAAGGTTTTATGATTTGGTTTTTTTTAGTAAGCTGGTTGAAAACTGGCTCAAGGTTACAACATAACATGAGAATCAAGATCAGGACATAACATATCCCATTGGATGAATAATAGGTGGACACATAGATGGATTAAACCAATTAAGAAAAAGGAAGATGAAGTCTTCAATTTGTCAACTTCACATGAATTCTCGTCTCAAAATGTCATAAAGAAACAAGATAATCAACTTGATATCAAAACTTGAAAAATTATCTCTACAGTAAAATTTTCACTGTATAAATTAACAGACAAGAGTCAAAAATCATTGCAATCTGAATAATGAATTCAAGCATGAAGAAAGAAATAACAGAGTAGAAAAAGAGGGTCTAACCATCCATATGCCTTTGCTATTAAGTGTCAAATTGAACATAAATGCCTTTTACAATGAGCTTCACAAAAAGGTCCCCTGGATCTCCAATTTTTTGACCATCACATAGTCTTTCCTCTGTCTATTTAAACTATCTATAAAACTTATAGATCCTATCATCTAGTATAGATTTAATGACTAGATTCGAATAGTATCTATCTACTAAGGTAGTTCACTCAAAAAGATCTTATACAATCCAAAAATAGATCACAGCTCAACAACTTGATATTGTATGATATTGCCAGCATTTACATTTGATTCTACAAAATAGGAATTAGTTTGATTTAGTCAAACAGATTGAAGTCTTAGAATCTCACTAACCAAAAACAAGTAAGCATTGCCATATCGCCTGGAAAACATTTAAATCATGATTGTAGAAAATCTCCATGTAACTTTTTAGGATATAATCACAGCAGTAGCTTTAGCATTTTTCTATTTGAGCTTTGTGGTAAGCACGACATTGTGCCAATAGAGTCTGAAGTTTATCTCCCTGATTTATTTGAGCAATGCCCTTTGCTCTTTCTTCTTGTTTTTAAAATCTTGAATCCTTTCTTGTTGGCGAGCATTCCATTGTTCTGTTTGTGCCTTTTCTTTCTTTAATTGTCTTACTGTTTTCTGAAATTCCTTGATCCTTTATTTATCAGTTCTGATTTTAACTTTGAATCCTGAGCATTCTTCAAAAGGTGTAGGTTCATTCAGGTTTAAGGAAACTTTGGGTTCTTTTTCTTTAACTTGGTACTTTGAGACTAATCCCAAGCTATGTTCTTCATCAGAACTTGTTGAATCTATAGCTTCAGGCACATCTGATATGCGATCTGAGTCTTCAAAGTAATCTTGTTTATTCTCAGGGGTTTCACTGATACCTTTAGGCATCTCTTTAACTTTTTCTAATCTGGTTGAAGCTCTCGTTACAGGTCCTATAGATGATGAAATCATTTTTTTACCTTTGCTGACTGGTTTCTTAGGCAATGAAGTTCTTTTTGCCCTTTTCCTGGTACCTGCTTCAGCATTCTCAGAGTCATCTTCTATAACTATGGCGTTTTCTTCTTTGATTGATTGATTAAACATGGCCTTTGACTTCAGTCTATACTTGTTGGTGACCCTAGTAGAATTCCTTCTAGGTTTTTGTGATAGAGACACACCTTTAACCCTTTTCCATTTGACTGCAGCACCCCTGTTACTGGTTGATGGCAATTCATGCTTGATTGTATTTTGAGTATCAAAATCTTTATCTAAATCATTTTCCCCTTTAACATCTTCTTCAAAAAATGTTTCAATTTCTGGATCCCACCTAGGTCTTTTACTTCTGCTACTCCTCGTCACCTTGATATCAGGCATCTCCTCTTTCACAAGGGTTTTAGTCTTTCCCCCTTTGACTTTCTTCTGTTTATTGGACTGTGTGTTAGGGTTTAAAGATTGCGTGAGTCAGCTCCAGGGCTTCTGTAATTCTATCAAATAAGACATAACTAATGTTTTAATTAGGACTTGATGAAACAAATTGCTCTTAGCATTGGTGGAAAGTGACTGCACTCTCTTTGACATCTTTGTCAAGCTTTTGAGTAGAAAATAAGGGAGATTTAAAGGGTAATCACCATTTAAATGCATTAGTATCCTAATGTGGTAGATTTAGACCAATGAGAATCTACCTTTGCGGGTGATATACTTGTGGATCACGATCATAGTAGTGTGCCATTCGGTTCGAATCCATCTACGAGGTAATCCCCTTTTCCAATTCGAATTTTGCTTATCTAGAAGCAGGAATTGGTTTACAAACTCTATAACCACATGCTCTTTCTTCCACCATCTTTCTCCTTCAACCACCAATCTATAAGCCTTTGCAATTGTCTTCTCTGTCACTAGCATCAACATCTTACCGATCTCCACCTTGTGACAATTAAAATTCAGAGCAAACTCCATGGAGACCTGCTCATCGTAACCTTGAAAAGTGGTAAGGAATTCAAACCACCCAGTGTCTCTGAACCTTTGAGCCATCTGAGGATAGGCTTCAAGAATTTCGGCACCCTCTGGTTCTATTCTAACTACCTGTCCGCTCCTCTTTGGCGCCATCAAAACACAATTCTATAACTAGCGTCCTCGGGTTCCAAATTCACCACCTGCAATCTGTTAGTGTATAACGTTCCTTTGAGTGAATACATGCGTCTAAATTCAGCAAAATCAGATAGGTATAATATAATGATCATTGAGAATTGGGTGATTTAAAATGAGTCCTGCGTGGGTACACAACAATCGAATTATGAAATGGTTTGAATCAATAAATGATTCCAAGCTATTGTGGATGCATGCAAACTCTCAATCCACGATTTGTGTCATCATAACGAAATCTGGATGGCAGGCGCGTATCAAGGCATGATTATTTTGGTGCTACGATAATAGCCTTATTCCCGTAGTGCTATTAATGACTTAGAAAATTTTGAATTTATGAAATTCAAATAGCCATATAAGGTGACACCTCCTCTAAAACCATGTCTTTCAAAATCAAACTGGAATAAACTATTCAAAAACTATAATGCAAACCATAAGATAGTAAAAACAAAAATCGAAATCAACTGGAAACAAAACATCAAGTGTAGGTAAGAAGGGTTTAGGATAAGGGTTTCTCACTAAACCAAGACAAAATTAGAGACTAAGAGGTTAATATATGGATTCTTCTCCTCACGAACCATCTATCGACTATTCATTTTCCCAATTCTAAGTTTTGAGTAGAAAGTTATGGTCCTCAGAAGTTTTGACCTTTTTTTTTTCAACCCTGCATGTTATAGGTGTCCTTTCTCTCTCTCCCAACACATTTTTCAGGTACCCAGAATTAAAATATGGCTACATGGATGAATTCTATAGTCCATGAGATTTCCATAGACTGATCATAGGCCCCAAACTAACACCTGAGCTAGGAATTATTCCCTATGAAAGAAATCTGGTACTGAATTTTACCCTTGACTATTTAGGCTGCAACTTATTCATACAAGCTTTTTTTTTCATTCATAATAGCTCAGTGGAAAGCTCTCCTCAATATATTTCATTTTAGAAGTAGAAACTCTATGTATTGAAATTACACACAAATTTTTGAAAAAATGATTTTCTAAAAATGTTTTTTAGGCCCTAAAAAATGCCCTGTTAGATAATGACCTCCAAAAACAATAAATGTTTTCTAATAATTTGACTAGGTATTTCTTGTTATGGAACTAGTTTGTTTTCTCGGTCATTGGGCCATCGGGGCACTGACCCATTTGGACACTGTGGAAATTCCACTCAATTACCTTGTGATCCGATGTCGGGCCACCTTACGCACACCTCCAACCAAACAACCATGATTCAATTTGATATAATCCACCGGGCACATGCATTCAACAAACAACCACGATCAAATCCGATCGGATTGACCAGGGAATTGAACCACTGATCCACCGGGCACATGAATTCAACCAACAACTATGATCTGATATGATGTCGAGGAAACAACCCACTGCACACAACTTCAACCAAATGGTCTCGATGTCAGTCCACTAGGCCATCGACCCACCGCGGCACTGGGACACCAACTACCACACACAACTTCCATCCAATAACTTTGATCTGATCCACTAGTACCAGTTACCTTGGCCAAAAGTTTTGTTGTGTGAAGGATCCATAGGGTTTCGTGGCTCTCTGTGCTTCATGCATAAGTAACAAAGGTTTTCATTTTTTTTATAAATTATTCCCATGAACCCCTCCCCCATGCATGTGGGATAAATAAATAACACCCATCATAGATCGATGGTTGGGAATTCTTGGGGGGTTAAATCAATAGTTGTTGATCATCAATCTTCTATGGGGCATAAATTTCAATCCAGTTGTCCAAATCGAGAAAGTGACAACTCGTTGGAAATACAGGTCCATGGAGATTAATTTAAACATGGTTTCCATGGATGGAATAACAATGTATTGAAAAGAGTGGGAAAGATGGAAAATATTGTATTGAAAAGAGTGGGAAAGATGGAAAATAGAAGGAAAATAGAACCTTTATACAAATATACTATCAAACCCCTTTCTCTCTGGAATAAATATTTCCATTGGTCAACAACATATCAATGGTATTCTATCCTTACTCCTGAGAAGAAGGTTTCTAATAATATTTGGACAACTTGCCTGGAAAAGGCTAGTTTCATGACTGAAGCTTTTGATTTCAGAGAACTAGTTTCTTGGTGCAAAAGCATATTTGACTCCAAGCATAGGATGATACAAGTTATTGTTGAAGGGAGGAATCCCTTTCTTCTAACTCCAAAGGTATTTAGGAAAATGTTGTGACTCCCCACTCCAAATAAATCTCTAAGGATTTTGGAAGACGACTCTTTACTGGATGGGCAAGGTGGCAAGGTGAATTTTTTGAAGAACTTATTGGCCTCATCTTCAACAAATACATATGATACTACCCATATTGATATATTCCTACTATCTAATCCATGCCAGGATTTTTCTTGGCTTTTATCACGACTGGTGGGACAAGATTCCATAGCCTACATCCCAAGGTATGCTATGTATGTTCTACACTTCTTCATTTGGATGAAAGTAGTATTTTTGTGGGAAGAAATAATCTCAAATGAGATTTCTTATCAACTTTCCAATTATATGAAAACAAAGAGGTTCTTTATGACCTCTTATTTGGTGTTTGTTGTGGCATAATATAACGTTTTTGAAGGATTACCCCCAAGGGGTAATATTAATGTTGAAAATGACCCTATCCAATTCTAGTATTCTGTGTTAAGGAGGCACAAGGAACCATTCCATTTTGTTAAAATTTTGGTATGCTCGTTTAACCATAGAAAATGTCACATCATTTTTACCCAACCATAGGAATTCACTATGCCATCCCCGAGCACACTAACCTTTTCTTAGATAGAATGATTCTGACAAGTCCACACTAGAACCAATAGATAAAACCTAACCATAAACACCATTGCTATAGCAACAACACAATACCAAGGGAACGTACCTCTACTAATAGAAGTGTACCTTTACCAAGATAAGCACACAAGAGAGATACCAGAAAGACTGAGATTACACCATGGAAATTACAGCACCACCCTCTCCATACTTGTGCCTCCTTCTACTGCAACTACAGTTGCTGCTCTTCAAAATTGCAACCTCATTCTATTGAGTGACAGTATATGAAAATGAGGAGTTCCTAACCTCTATTTATACTAGTCTTCCAAGGTGTCTTTTCATGTGGGGCCGACCTTACTTTCTGGAGCCTTATAATACTTTATTATTATTCTCTTTGGGCCGACTTCTCTTCTATGGTTTTCACACATATTTTTAATGGTTCTATTACTTCCAGAATATTCTATTCTAAGTACAAAGGTTACACAACACTCCCTCTTAGCTAGGGAGGTATTAACTAAGATGTTCTTCATGTAATGGTCTCAAACACATCCATCCATCTCATATGGCATGGGAAAGACTCACATGGTCTTGCAGACCAGTCTACAAGTAGCATAATCATAGACACACATGATATATCACTATCAAACATATCATGTAACGAGTAGCATGGAAAAACATGCCATCTCATGATCAAACAAATCATGTAACAAGTAGCATGGCCAAATAGGCCATCTCATGATAAAATAGATCATGTAACAAGTATCACAATAATAGCCACATAGGATCTATCATAGTCACACATACATACTATCTGATGGTCATGTCATAGTCATGAATCTGGGGTATCATCATCCTTCCCAGATTTATGTCATCACGGGGCTTCAAATCGCCAGCTCACACAAAATATGGCATCTATTTCATAAATAACTAGTAACTCATCATCTCACATAGAATCTGACATCTAGTTCATTAAGAACTAGTAACTCGCTAGCTCACACAAAATATGGCACCTAGTTTGAAAATAACTACTAACTCGTCAACTCACATAAAATCTAACATCACAAAAAGTTTTGTAACCACACACAACATGCATCCATAGTAGTAACCAACATAAAATGAATCTCACTAGTTGGCACAAAAATCATGATGGGATTTTCTTCTAGTCCACAATAACTAGGCACTAGATATACAGTCATAGAAACAACCATCTCATGTAGAGCTAGGTAATGGGGTGACTAAGTCTCATATGGAGTCTTACCAGCTCACACGAACAGAGTTATCACATGAATAAGTCATCAAGGGGATAAGATTCATGTGGGATCTCATAGGCTGCCCTCTCATATGAATGAGTCCCACTGATTGGCACACTAGTGTAACATGCATACCAGACTATATCACTGGATTAGAAATATCTCAGTGTACCAAACTATTTCATTATAGTAGCTATGCATACCAGACTATTTCAATGGAATAGAAATATACTAGACTATTTCACTGGAATACCTGCGTACCATACTATTTCAATGAAGTAGAAGACCTGTGTACCATATTGTTTCGTTGGAGTATCATATGTCCAACACACTAGGTTGTCCCTCTAGCTATCCCAGAGGCACGCTCTCCCCGAAGGATCTGCATGAAGCCTCCAACCACACAAACCGGTTCGGCCTCCCCAACTAGGAAAACATATTCTCCCTAAAGGATCTGCATACACATCATCCTGATTGGTGCCACAGTCAGTTCCCAAGCATGGAAACATATTTTCCACACTATACCATGTTGTTATCTAGAGTAGCATCTTTAACACATCATACCCTTTCACAAGGGTACATCCTTCTAGATCACACCAAGATTGTCCCTGAAGTATACAAACTTCACCCTTGACAAAGGCTTGGTCAGCACATCTACTATCTACTCATTTGTAGTGACATACTGGAGCTTCACTGCTCCCTTCTGCACCATATCTCTAATATAATGGTGGTTGATCTTGATATGCTTGGAATTTTCATGAAACACTGAGTTCTCCAACAACTTCATACAACTCTGGTTGTCACACCAAATACAAGTCACCTCTAACTCAATATCAAACAATATTGCAAGAAGATTTTGAAGCCACACTACTTCATTGTTGCTATATAATCTACCTCAGAGATATTGAGTGCCACACTAGTCTGCTTCCTACTAAACCATGAGATCATAACTGATCCCAAACTAAAGAAACATTCAGATGTACTCTTATGGTCTATGACACTGCCGAATAAATTTGAATCAGTATGGCCTTGCAGGCTTATCTCATGATCTGAAACATATATGAGTCCAAAGTATTTTGTACCCTTCAGGTACCTTAACACATGCTTTGACACAATCAAGTGAACATGTCTAGGTTTGACCATATATTGACTCAATGTGTTCACTACAAAGCATATATCTGGCCTTGTATATATCAATGAACCAATCATCTATCTATACATGGTAGCATCCACTCTCTATGCAGATGTATCACTCAATAACTTCAGATTCGTCACCACTGAGGTAGGCATGGCCTTATAATCCAACGTTATGAATCTCTTAAGAATATTTACAATATATTTTCCTTGATTTAGGAAAATATCATCTGGTCTCTTCCATACCTATAGACCCAAGATATAATGCATCATACCTAGGTCTTTCATCTTGAACTTTGCAGCAAGCTTCCTCTTACTTTCAAGGATGAGCTTCTCGTCTCCTGTTAGAAACAAGTCATCCACATATAACAGTAATATCATTGTTCCACCATACACAACCTTGTAGTAAAGGTTGGAATTTATTTTACTCTTGGTAAATCCCAAGCTCATCAAGAAACTATCTGATCTAGCATATGATGCCCTAGGTTTCGGATTAATCCCATACAATTTTTTCTTCAATCTGCAGACATGAGGATCCTTCTCATGTACCTTGTGGGTTCTCTATGTACACTTCTTCTGACTACTAGAGAAAGTATCTCATCATAATATTCTCCCTCTTTTTGGGAGAATCCTCTGGCCACAAATCATGATTTTTACATCTCTATGTTTCCATCAACAACATGTTTTATCTTGGAAGTCACCACTGACCTCCCTTCTGGTCTCAGAACCAAGGAAAAATCCATATCCCAGTCCTTATGATTGACTTTCTCCTCTGTTTCTAAAACAAGGGAATATTCCCAGGAGGTCTCATATCTCCTCGAAGCCTATGAAGCTTTGATCTAGTCTCCTCAACTCATGTTACCTGTCTATCAGTCCTGGAAGACATCTCTCTCTCCCATCTAAATCTAAGGAGGAATACTTTCTGAATGAAAGTCTCTAAGCCACTAACTCTCTTTGAGATCAGGCCCACTCTGAGTTTCCATTCTCCCTCTGAAGCTTGAATCCCTCTGACTCTATATAATATTCGAAGCCATCTGCTCCATCTGTGTGTGATGATTTCCTTTGAAGTATCTTATGAATGGTCCTAGGGAGGTTTCTCCTCCATATTGGATCATGAAATATGACTCCATATGAACTCTAGATACTTCTGAGCTAGTACTTGGTGGGGTTTCTTGCCTCACCACTAGTGGAGCCATCTTCTCCTCATGATATGGCTCGTCAATGATATATATGTTTTCATCCTACAAAGTTTCACGGGACCATGTTGGCCTCTTCCTGGTTAATGCAACGATTTTGGGTAGGCCCTTTTGGCTCTACTAACTCTTCCTGATGATATGAAGATTGATTTTTCGGTCATCTTTGGAGCCTTCTACTCCTTACAATCAATCTCCATATGAGATACTTTGTATATCACAAAAGTACCCTTCTTCGTCCTCTTTTTCTTCAGTACATGGATGTATGCAGTCATGTATACAACTTCTTATCTAGATAGTCTGCTCCATGTCTCAAATGAGAGACCATCTAATATGTTTCCTCCTGCAAGCGTCACTATAGCTTCCCTCGGATTTATCACCTGTGACTTTCCCAGAACAAGACCAACAATGAGGGAAAACAATAAACAAGAATAAAAAGTATAATATCATTTTCATAAGAACATATCTATGATAACAAAAGCACAATTTCATGGTAATCATCATATCATTACCAAGGTGACATGCCTAGAGGCAAAACAAGAATTATCTCCTAGAGGAGATGTTAGTTCATCTTACAAACAAGTACAATAAGCATTTATATCGATAGTACTCACATGCTACCAAGTGATCATTGTATCTATCAACAATAATTTTCCTTTCAAATATTGTTGTCACAACTATAATGTTTACGTGTAAAGTAGCAATTATCAAACTTGATATGTGCAAATTAGAAAATTATCAATTTAATCAATCAAACCTAGAACCTGGAGTCTTATCTTCAAGAATGAGTGTTGTTTCTTTTCTTCTGAGTCTCCTTCACTCAAGATGACAAGTATTCTCTCCAACTTGTCCCCTACACTAAGACAATATGCTTTCTTGATAGAAATATGATTTAGGGAATATAATACAAGTAAACTCAAAAATCTCAACCTTAATCAATCGAATACTTTGACTAGATTCAGCTTATAACTTTAACTTTGACCATAGGTTAGTATGATAATCATAAATTCAATAGATAAAAATACAAGTAGATGTTCATAAGATCACAATAATTCCATAACAACTAGAGGCATATCAAAACAATCAAAACCGGAGTGTGTTGTTCCTCTGAATGTGCTGGATCTGATATCCCTCTGGATCTACGATTTTTGCTTGGACAAGAGATCCTTTTTTCTGAAAACACTCTCAATATAGTGATACATTTTAAGCATATACAAGTACATACCTCCGGCTGGAGCGAAAAACATAAACAAGAAACGATGAATTCTAAAACTTCAAAGTGATACAAATTGCAATTTGAAGGTAGATGGAGATGCGCTTGGGTAGGGCACACTAGGACAACTAAAAAATAGTCCCAACACTTCACAAAAACCTTCACTGCAACTGGTGTTGTAACTGGCACTGCAACTGGTGTTGCAACTAGCACTGCGACTAGTTCGAAGCAACTAGCATAAAGCAACTGAAACTGGCACTGTAATTGTAACTAGTACTACCGACCTAAGGTTTTATGAGGAAACCCTAATTTTTCAATTTCAGAATTTTGGAGATCTGATCCAGGGGAAAGATGCACCCTACTTAGGCGACCTTCTTGGTGGGTTCAATAAGTGCTCAATAAGCTTGACAATGAGGGGAACTGAGGATCTTCCTTCTAGTGGTTAGACTGTTACGAAAGAAAATAGCTCTGATACCATGTTAAAATTTTGGTATGATCATTTAACCATAAACAATGTCACATCATTGTCACCCAACCATAGGCATTCACAATGCCACCCCCGAGCACACTAACATTTTCTTAGATAGAATGATTTATGCAATTCCACACTAGAACCAATAGATAAACCATAACCATAAACACCATTGTTGTAGAAGCAACACAATACCAAGAGAACGTACCTCTACTAATAGAAGCGTACCTTTACCAAGAGAATCACACAAGAGGGATACCAGAAAGACTGATATTACACCATGGAAACTGTTACACCACCCTCTCCAGACTTGCACCTCCTTTCTACTACAACTGCAACTACTACTCTTCATACTTGTGCCCTCCTTCTATTGAGTGAGATCATATGAAAATGAGGAGCGCCTAGCCTCTATTTACACTAGTCTGCCAGTGTGTCTTTTCATGTGGGGCTGACCTCACTTTCTGGAGCCTTTTAATACTTTATTATTATTCTCTTTGGGTCGAATTCTCTTCTAGGTTTTTCACACAACTGTTTAATGGTTCTCTTACTTCCGAAATACTCTATTCTAAGTACAAATGTTACACTTAGAGGTTAATACCTCTTGCAGCTACCAAAACATCAACATGCTTCTACCAGGTGCAAGAATTTTTTTTCAAAGAGTTTAGACACATTCTCACTGGAACACAACCAATGAGAGTTACATAGGAAGCTCTAAATTTTTTGAATGGAAAAGGAATCTATGTATTTGAAGAGAAATCCACCTACATTAGGATTTACAGGTTTGAAGTAAAACCCTTCCTTCTCTCCTATTTTGTGTGTGACAAATATTTTTTTGTTGAAGTTTGTAGACAATACAGGACTTGGTCATGTATCTTTGACAAAAAGAGGAAGCGACAATTTATTTCCTTTCCTTTCCACATCGTTGACATTTCAATTAGAGGCTTAACCCATTTGGCTGAAGCTATTGAGTTATTGAATTTGTGGGATGAATTATATGGTAATAATTTGATACATTAATTATCAATCGGAGTTTGTAAACTTAGGTACAATATATGTAGAGCTAATCTTGAAGTGTCTAACACACTATTTTCTAATGAACTATGAAAAAAAACTACCAAAATTGGTTGCTCATATAACAATGAATATTCTAAGGTAGAATTGCAGCTTGAATATATATCCTTATATTAAATAGTACTTTGTTGGATTCACTCTATGAATTGGATTGACAACCTTCAATTAAAACCATAAACAATAAAATTGAGAAACTTAATGTGTGCGGACAATATATCTATCATGAGAAATTGTTGACTAATGAAGGATTGGTAATCATCAATTGCATCAATCTGCAGCTATGATAATTATTTTTCTAGAGAATCACCAATTAAACTGACGGGAAATCAAGCATGAAACTCTTTCTCTCACAAGCATTAGTTGATCCACACAACATAAATAAAACTGTAGATATTATATAAACTCACAAAATGAAAAGAAACTATTGGAAAATATATACCAGAGTGAAGGGCCCTGTCTCCCTTGGCATACACTACCAAGAAAGACTGCAATGGAGATCTCTTGATATGCAACAAGTTCTTTATTCGCAAATTCACCCCTTAATTGCATTGATCCTTCTTACATTTATACATATGGCTTCCATTTCAAAGAAGAAAAATGGTTACAAAAAAATGAGACTAGATCCCAAATACATGGATTTACAACCATCACAAACTTGATTAAGGAAATGGAGGTTTGTAATGGTTTTTGGATATGTTTGAATATCATGGAAGCACAACAACATAATCTTTGACAAAACCTTATTCCCAAATTCGTCCACAATAGGCGTAACTATAGGAATTCGAGCGCTACAGGATTTCTTGGAAAATATTCCTTGAAGATATGTCCATATCTCCCAAACTGTTTCTTGTTTTGGAAATCTTCCCGATTTCCACACAAATTGGGGCATTCTGCACAAAATACATGTCTTCGATTTTCCTAATTCGTCTTCCTATATCTGGAAATTTTGTGGCAAAACTGCTTCTAGAAACAGACCGCTACAAAATTCCAGTAGTACTATAGGAACATGAAGATGCCCACTACAGGATTCGAACTGCATGAACCATTATTGGAAAGACCAAGTCTAATTCCTTTTAATTAATCAAAAATAAGGGAATTTGATGAAATTAACAACTAAACATATTATAAGCTTGCAATGACACTTGTCTTGATAATTACGAGGGAATATGGTAAAAAGGAACAATGATAAGGTAAAAGGGATGGAAAAAGGGTCAAAATGGGACACATATGACAGTGAAAAAGATACCAAAATGGAAAACCAACATCTCCCCCATGCCTGATTTTTTCCATGTCCTCATTCAACAGAGTAGGCAACCGATATCTTGAAAGGATCCCTTTGTAGACTCGTTGTCACCAACTGAGGAAATTGTAGTTTGAGTACTAGATATAGAAGGATTTGGATTGGAGAGCTAGGCTAAGCCCCAATTGATTGTGTAATTTATCGAGGAGTTTCTACCTGAAGTAGATTGAGATTTGAAACAAATGCTACATATGCTTCCACAACATAACTAAATACATTTCAGGTTTGGTATCAAATTTAAAATCACAATTTGGCTTGGAAGTATTTAATTTTGTAGTTTCACTTGGTGAGAAAGTTTGGAGTATAAGGAGATGGCTAATGAAAACATGATAAAGGTAGACCAAGAAGGTTAGGATGGTAGGATGATAATTTCAAAAGGTGGGGATTGTAGGATTAGAAGGTGAAATGGGATGGAATTTATGAGTTGAACAAGCTTATAGAAGTTGTCATCATAAGTTTCCCAAATTTTCAATAAACCAAAAGATTCAAGACTGATCTTACCTCAAATTACCTTGATGAATATTTGGAATGGCACTTATGGTGTTATGTATGTTAGAAGTGATGTTGACGGAGTGATGTATGTTGAAGTTGATGTGTTTAATGTTATAAGAAGGCTTGTTGTGCTGTTGTCTGAATTTTTTTATCATTATGATGCAGGGAGTTATAGGAAAATATTAAAAATTGGCTTCAAATACATACCCATACATCCTTCATTATGTATTTTATGGAAATTTCTCCCATGTATTACTCCAAGGGCCATATGGAGCACAAAACCCATGTCCCATTTTTTCTCCGTTTGGCCTCAGAGGGTTACAATATCTATGCAAAAAACGTTCCCCTGAAGCATGTTGCTACATGAACCTACATGAAGTTTCCAGCCACGGGAATTCAGGGCGTGAATAATTCAGAAAATCATACCTTTGCATTCTAGTGGCTACCAAATCCTTGCCCCGTTTTGCTTTGCAGGAGGTGTACTGGGAATGTTTTTGTACTGTCACTGAATATTCATCTTTGCACTCTTCTATAACCATCAAAATGATCCTGCAACTATATGATTTCTGGAAATGAAATACTATTGAAGCAAGAACAATAACAATAAAAGGAAGATCTGGGAATGACTACTATAGGAATTTCAAGCATATGTAATGAAGAGGATGGCACCTTCTTATTTCTTAGGCTATCGAGCTATACTTGAAACTGAGGCAATCAACTATATGAAGCATTTATTGATTTATTTTTTGACTATCCTACCCTACTTGAAAAAGGAACCCCTTCCTCAAGTGTAGGAGTATCTCCAATGAAGCCATGTGTGCAACAAAATAAAAAATAAACTCATATCCAAATATGAAAAATATACCTCAATGAATTTTTGGATATGAGGAACCAACTGATTTGATTGATTTGATGCCAAGAGGTGTTGAGCAAAGAACTTGTGCTTTGTCCTGATGATTTCCTGGAACCAATCTTCACTGTAGGACCACTCATTCTTATGTTTTATTCTTTATTAATACTAACTCGTATGTCCTCCTTTTTCATATTCTAAAGATCTTCAAATACTTGGCTCTCACATTCTTAAATGCATAAGGGATCTATACATGCAATAATTTCTTCAATCTCAAGCTCCAAGATCTGATCTCCATCGAATATTGTTCATGTCTCTTCAATTTCCCAAGGATAATCAAATGAATAATTTGTTGTAGACATTGCTCATGGGAATTTTGTTCTTCTATCACTTCATGAGATGCAAAACTATTTCAATTTCCACCAGAATTTGATAAAGCTCCTGAGGTAGCATTCTTCTTTATTTAACAATTATTAATCATTGTTAAACAATTCTCGTTAGCTGATAATCTGTGTCTTGCACATTGATTTACATATAAAAAAATTATGAAGTAAATTTCGAGGAAAAGCATGCACTCAGACTCTCATGCTACTAAGGCCATGTTTTCACCAAGACCCTATTGACATGAGAAGCGAATCAAACTAAAAAGATATTCACTTCAATATTAACTCCTTAAGCACTCCCCAACAACGACACCAAAATGTGGGATGAATTATATGGTAATAATTCGATACATTAATTATCAATCTAGGTTTTTAAACTTATGAAATGTCAGGCACAATATATCCAGATCTAATCTCGAAGTGTCTAACACACCATTTTCTAATGAACTATGAAGAAAAACTAACATAATTGGTTTCTCTTCTAACAATGAATATTCTAAGGTAGAATTGCAGGTTGAATATAGATCCTTATATTCAACAATACTTCATTGGATTCACTCTATGAGTTATATTGAAAACCCTCAATTGAAACTATAAACAATAAAATTGAGAAACCTAATGTGTGCAGACAAGATATCTATCATGAGCATTTATCGAGTAGTGAAGCATTGGTAATCATCAATTGCATCAATATACAACTCTAACAATTCTTTTTCCAGAGAATCACCATTTAAACTAACGGGAAATCAAGCATGAAACTCATGTTATCACAAGCATTAGTTGATCAACACATCAAAAATAAAACTGCATAAATTAAATAAACTCACACAACAAAAAGAATCTATTGGACAACATATACCATAGGGAAGGGCCTTGTATCCCTTGGCATACACTAGTAAGAAAGAATACAGTGGAGAGCTCTTGATATGCAACAAGTTATTTATTCCTGAATTCTCCCCTTAATTACATTGATCCTTCTTACATTTGTACATATGGCTTATATTTCAAAGAAGAAAAATGGTTACAAAAAAATGAGACCAGATCCAAAATACATGGATCTAAAACCATCACAAACTTGATTAAGGAAATGGAGGTTAATTAATGTTTGTTGGATATGTTTGAATAACATGGAAGAACAACAATATAATTTTTGACAAAGCCATATTCCCAAATTCGCCCACAAGAGGCGTAATATAGGAATTTGAGCACTACAGGATTTCTTGGAAAATCTTCCTTGAAGATTCGTCCATATCTCCCAAATTGTTTCTTGTTTTGGAAATCTTCTCTAGCACCACCCAATTTGGGGCATTCTACACAAAACCCATGTCTTCGATTTTCCTAATTCGTCTTCCTATGTCTGGAAATTTTGTGGAAAAACTGCTTCCATAAATAGGCCGCTATAGAATTCTAGTAGTACTATAGGAACATGAACATGCAGAGTACAAGATTCGAACTGCATGAACCATTATTGGTAATACCAAGTCTAATTCCTTTTAATTAATCAAAAATAAGGGAAATTAATGAAATTAACAACTAAACATATTATAATCTTGCAATGTTTCTTGTCTTGATAACTACAAGGGAATATGGTAAAAAGTAACAATGATGAGGTAAAAGGGATGGACAAAAGGGTCAAATGGGAAATGTATGACATTGAAAAAGATACCAAAATGGTGGTCCAACAAAAGTCAGTACATTTGAAAGAAGTTGAATCTTCAAAGGCTTTGACCCTGAGGGAACATTTTCTTCCCATTTATCTTCATTTGTCTATGGTCCTACTTTGGAAAGAATACCAAAAGTCATAGAGGGATCTGGTGATAATGACCTTGATACTAGCCGAGTAATTCCTAGAAAAGAGAAAATAATTTGTAATGATGATTTGGTCACACAAGTTAGTTCAAATACCTAGGCTAAGAAGATGAATATGAAGAAGGAATGTCAACAAGTTAAATGTAAGCACAGAGGAAAAACTAAGGTTAGTGCTCATACTGGTTCTACTCCCCTCCCACATAAGAGTTCCTCCTCTACCCACATAAGCCCAGAGTTTAATGTGATTAAAGGAGAGAGTAATGAGATATTTCTAGGAGAAGGTGATGGATATTACCCCCCTCATTTCAATATAGAGAAAACACATGTTGTAGGACATACAAAGAGGAAAAGGAGTAATAGCAACAAAATTTCTCAGAACCCTTAAGTACCAGAAGATGATTTAATTGAGATGGAGTATGATAATGACAACCAAGTGCCTGAATTTGTAGTAGTACAGATAGATAAGAGTCAACAATTGGTAGAGGAGATAGCCTGTGAGGGACTAGCAGTTTTTGAGGAGAAATCCTTAACTTTACATAATACTAAATACAATAAAGAATCTAGAAAAGTGTAGATAGAAATAATTCATGTTAATAATAAAAATATTATAGAAAAGTGGAATTCAGAGGTGTATTTTTTAGGAGTTAGAAATTTTGGAATACTCAAGTTACATCTCAACACTAGAGATGGTATTTCCCATTCTATCACAAAACATGAATTAGAGAATATTAGACTGAAAAAGTGGATAAGTGAATGGAAGTCACTTTAAGTCCAATACCATTGTTTGCATAACCATTGTCTATTATGGTTCTATAAATAGTTCTACAAGACAGATCAATCACATCATCTAGAGTAAGAAAGGCTGCCAAATTGTTAAGTGGTATCATAAATTATGTTGAAGAGAACATAAACAAGAAAATGAATACAATTTTGCATGCATGGGAAGTAGCAACCAACCTAAGGAATTTGTCTCAAAGAATTTCTTCTCTTACCAATTTCCTTCAACAAGATTTGGACAATGACAAGTACTTTTACAAAAATGCTCCAAGTACATTTGTAGCTCGAGTATTAAACATGAATGAATTTATCGAGAAGTAGAAGGATCTAGCCTCAAACAAATAAAAGATTGTAATATTCCAGATATAAAAAGTATGGAGAACATAAATAAAATGCTAGAAATGGCAGATAAACAACAATATAACCAGAACAACACCACAATAACACTGAAATGATATCAAAATAACACCATAAAGAGCACTTTGATTCTGAGAGCAATGTTCAAGGGCCTCTTCGAGGGGGAAACCTCCAGTCAAGTAGAGATTTATTACAATAATATCCAAGCTAGGGTTCTCATACCCTCAACTCCTATTTATACTAAATATGTCTATCAAAACAACCATCTAGAGGAAGATCCTTCTAGAAGTGGAAGCTTCTATTAGGTCTTCTTACATTCGACTTATTCTACCTTATTGCAAAGCCTTATTAATATTGACCTTTATTACATCTGAATATATTGTTCTACCTACATGAAGGGTTAGGTCCCTAACATTTCCTCCCCCTTAAAAACAACCTTGTCCTCAAGGCTTGAGATGTGGAAATTGTTGCAGAATGGTAGTTGGTTCCCAAGTGGCATCTGATGGAGTTGTATATTTCCACTAGACTAACACTTCCTTGATAGTTGACTAATGCAGGAGACGCTCACGCTAGTCCAAAACTGCTTGTGGTTGTAGCCAAATGGATCCTTCTTCATCCAACTCGGGAAGGCCGATTTGAATTTGGAACTTAGTTCCAATGACCTTCTTTAAGAATGAAACATGAAAAACAGGATGTAGCTTAGAATGATTGGGAAAAGCTAACTGATAGGCCACCTGTCCCACATACTTGAGAATAGTATAAGGACCATAAAATTTGGGCGCCAACTTCTGACAATGGTCGACCTTGAGGGAATTTTTTTTGTAAGGTTGTAGTCAAAGAAACACATGATCCCCTTCTGCAAATTGACATTTAGAGTGACCTTGATATGATTGTTGCTTCATGCGATTCTGTGCCATGACCAAATTCACTTTGAGGGTACAGAGAATAGCCTCTCGAACTGTAAGCGTGTGGTCAACCGCCTGGACCTTCGAGACACCTAGTAAATATGAGAGAACTGAAGGTGGCTTTTGTCCATATACCGCTTCAAAAGGAGTTATGCGGGTAGTTGTATGGTATGAAGTGTTGTACCACCATTCATCTAGGGGTAACCATTCAGCCCATTGATTTTTCTTTTTCGATGAAAAACACCTCAAATATGTTTCCAAACACTTGTTGACAACTTCAGCTTGACCATCAGTCTCGGGATGATAAGTTGTGCTGAGATGCAATTGGGTGCCTTGTAGCTTGAGCAGTTCTTGCCAAAAATTTCTGGTGAAATTTGGGTCTCGATCAGAAACAATAGAATGTGGCATGCCATGAAGCTTGAAGACCTAATCCATGAAACGTTGAGCCACAGTGGATGCTGTAAATGGGTGTTGGAGAGCACAGAAATGAGCATACTTGGAAAGGCGATCAACTACCACCATGATGACTGATTTATTTCCCGTTTTAGATAAGACTGTAATAAAATCCATAGAGATATCCCTCCAAATAGAGGTGGAATTAGAAGCGGTTGTAGTGCACCAGAAGATTTGACCGTTTCGCCCATGTTGCATTGACACACATCATATTCAACTACAAAATTACGAACGTCTTGTTTCATACCATCCCAGAAAAAAGAACATTTGACCCTGTCATAGGTTTTGGTAAACCCGGAGTGCCCAACTGTGGGTGTAGCATGAAGCTCAGAAAGTATCGTGGATTTAAGTTTTGACTGTTTACTTAAATACAAACGGCCTTTGTATCAAAGCTCATCATGGAGCCAGGAGTACCCTGGGGAAATTAGAGAATTGGACTACAATTTTTGTATCATATGCGAACTTTTGGGATCGTGTAGCCATTCCTAACGAACATCTTGGAGCCAATCTGGTACAATGAAGGAGAGAGAAAAAAGGGATCCTTCATCTTCATATTTTAGGGAAAGTGCATCTGCAACCACATTGTCTTTTCCTTTATTGTAAATGATCTCATAATCATATCCAAAGAGCTTAGTCACCCATTTTTGTTTCTCTAGGGAGGAAATGCGTTGTTCCAGAAAATACTTGAGGCTTTGATGATCTGTCTTAATTTGGAAGTGTTTCCGCAATAGATAAGGGCACCAAAGATCAACGACATGTAGAATAGCCAACATTTCCTTTCCATAGATTGATTTTCCCAAATTTCATTCAGACAGTTGTTTGTTGGTAAAGGCCAAAGGTCGACCCTCTTGCATAAGGACAACGCCAATTCCTTTCCCTGAAGCATCACATTCCAAGACAAAGGTCTTTGTGAAATCAGGAAGGCCCAGGACTGGAGTGGTGCACATGGCTATCTTCAAGGTTTGAAAAGCATGAGCAGCTACTGGAGTCCAAGTGAAAGAATTATTTTTAGGAGTGCAATGAGAGGTGCCACAATCTTTCCATAATTCTTAACAAACTTGCGATAATAACCTGTTAAGCCCAGAAATCCAAGCAAGATTTTGAGAGTCTTTGGGTGAGGCCATTCTTTCATAGCTTAAATCTTTTTAGGATCCACCCTGACACTGTCCTTGCCAACAAGATGACCCAAGTACTTGACTTTTGAGGCGCCAAAAGCACATTTAGACTGTTTCAGGAAAATTTTGTGCTGAGAGAGTAGATGGAGAACTCAATCCACATGAGCAAGATGGTCTGTCCAGATTTTTCTATAGATGAGGATATCATCATAGAAAACTAAGACAAAATGACGGAGAAAAGGATAGAAGACATGATTCATGAGGCTTTGGAAGGTGGAGGGGGAACTACACAAGCCAAAGAGCATGACCAAAAAATCATAGTGGCCCTCATGAGTTCTAAAGGCAATCTTAGGAATGTCTGCCACTTTCATACTTATCTGGTGGTAGCCAGAATGAAGATCAAGTTTAGTAAAGAACTGGGCACCAATCAATTCGTCCAAGAGGTCATCAATGACAGGAATGGGAAATTTGTCTTTAATGGTGAGTTTGTTGAGGGCACGGAAGTGAGGACACATGCACCAAGAACCTTATTTATTCAGGACCATGAGCACAATAGAAGAGTAGGGGCTCGTACTAGGGTAGATAACGCCTGTGTTAAGGAGTTCCTGAACCATTTTCTCAATTTCATTTTTTTGGGAAAAGGGGTGACGATAGGGACGAATATTGGGAGGAAGGCTTCCTGGTACAAGGGGAATGGAATGATCATGAAAACCATGGGAAGGAGGGAGTCCCTAGGGAGTGGAAAATACCACTTGATGTTTAGAGAGGATGAATTGGAGGTCTTGTAGCACTGAGGGTGTCTCAGTTTCTTATATGGCATGGAGTTGGGAAATAACGCCAGAATGACCTATTTTTGAGCATCTTTTCCATGCGATGGGAACTAATGATCTCAGGCGAACCGACAATGATGCCTTGGAACTTATATTGTTTTCCCTCCTGGTCGAATTGCATGGTTAATTCCTTAAAATCCATGAGAATGGGAACCAAAGTCCTTAGCCAGTCTACACCCAGCACAATGTCACAACCGCCCATGTCGATAGAAAACATACGAGATTTCAGGTGGTAGTCACCAATTTGGAGACGCACATTTTCACAATGACCTCCACATTTCATGGAGCCGCCATTGACAATCATGACTTGGAAATTATTGACTGCATGGATATAGAAATGAGTTTCTTGGGCAATGCAGCGATGAATAAAATTATGGGTGATTCCACTATCAATAAGAATGATGACCTTCCTATGCTTGATGTAACCAATTAGCTTGAGGGTTTGGGGAGAAGAGAAGCTAGTGAGAGAATTTAGGGAAATGATCGGTTCTACTTTGGGAGGGTCTGAGAGAGGGGTTATGTTAGTGGTTTCAAGTGGCTCAAACACAAGGGGAGTTTCAACATCCTCTTCCGAAATTTCCTCCGAGATGGCCATAAAAATCTTTTGTTCCTTACACTTGTGGCCCAGAAAATATATTTCATCACAATTATAATAAAGGCCTTTGAGTTGGCATTCATCGATTTCATCCCTGGTCAATTTTTGGATCTTTAGTGGAGCAGAGGGAGTAGTGGGATTTATTGGTTTAGTGCGAGGAATAAAGGAGGGTTTCCAGTTTTGAGAATATACAACCTATTGTGCATCCTTAGCTCTTTTATTATCCTCCACCCAACTCTGAGGCCGAGCCATGAGGACATGGACACGAATCTCATCCTTGAGGCCACTGATAAAACATTATCGGAAAAAAGCATCAGACATGCCCTCTATTCGAAAATCCAGTCGCTCAAAAGAAGCTATAAAGTCTTCCACTGTTCCAAATTATCTCAACTTTGTCAAACAACCTAAATGGTTGGTGTCAGTGTCAAAGCGTTCATAAATCTCTGCCACAAAGTGTGTCCAAGAAACATACCCTTGACAGGAATTTTTTCTCCATTGCCACCATTGCCAACGTTCTTGATCTAGATGGAGAACACCATACCAGAGTTTGGCCAAGTCATCTTTAATGTTGTATAAAGAGAAATAATGTTCCATTTGGGTTACCCAACCAGTGGGATCCGAGCCATCAAATTTGGTCACATCTACCCGCAGAAGGCGTAGGTAACGCTAAAAGTGATGGGGCTGAAAATTATGGGAATGAGAGGAAGTTTCACCTTCGGTATGTAGAGGTGGGTCGAATAAAGGGGGATCTGTAGGGATATGAGGCTTGGTGTAGATCATCGAAATGAAAAATTCAAGCTAGGTAGTCATGTCTTGTTTGAGTTCCTCGATTGAGGCGGCAATGGAGGACTGCATGTTTGTATTGATGGTGGCAACATTGGCACTGAGCTTTTTCACTTCTTGTTGGGTCTTTGTGAAATTATATTACAAGGTATTGAAGCGAGATTCCAAGTCTTGGCTACGGGTATGGGCCATGATGACAAGGGAACCGAAAAGGGACAGGTGGGGTCAAAAATTTTGCTGAAAAATGATAGGTATGAATGCGATAAGGGTGAAGAGATAAATCCAATGGAATAGGTGTCAAATAATGGTGCAAAAATTTCCAGAATTTTTTTTTTTTCTACACCTGCAGAGTTATACTCCGGTCTGAAGAATTCTACAGTGATTAAATGCCCAAATGATTAACCAGGAATAAATGTGTAGTGATTTGGAAACTCGAGCACAGTTGCGCGGCAATAGATCTTGTTTGTTTTAATTTTTGTTTCTGTCCCCAAGGGTTAGGTATTCAAGGGTTCTACAGACAAGGGTTTGCCCTGTGCTATAGCTCTCTAATATACGTGTGGGGTCCAACAGTAGTACTCGGCCCAATATCTCAGGGCCACCAACTAAGGAGGCTATACCATGCCCTTATCTGTACTACCAGACTACCCAGGTACTAGAGAGTATCTAGTATCTTCCCGAGTGTTGTTCTCGGTGGCACTATAACAGTCAGGTGACCGATCGGTTTATCTAAAGAGGCTTCAGGAAATCTAGGCCGATCCGTACATAGGTGATGTATTATGCGCTACCACTCAAAGGGGTACCAACAGGGGTTACAAGGGTGGCCAATAGATGTGTGCTTAAGTACCACTTGTATTTCCTGCGTGTATGAATCCCTCAACCGCGGGTTTATGTGGGTAACGACAGATCTCTGTGGCTTAAAGACGTCAGAATATGTCTCTACCCTGGAAAAAAATTAACCCACAATTTTCTACTGAGGAAAGTGCTCTGATACCACTTGTAATATTCTAGATATAAAAAGTATGTAGAACATAAATAAAATGCTAGAAATGGCAGATAAACAACAATATAACCGAAACAACACCAAAATAACACTGAAATGATATCAAAATAACACCAGAAAGAGCACTTTGATTCTGAGAGAAATGTTCACAGGCCTCTTCGAGGGGGAAAACTCTAGTCGAGAAGAGCTCTATTACAATAATATCCAAGATAGGGCTCTCATACTCTCGACTCCTATTTATACTAAATATGTTTATCAAAAGAACCATCTAGAGGAAGATCCTTCTAGAAGCGAAATCTTCTATTAGGTCTTCTTACATTCGACTTATTCGACCTTATTGCAAGGCCTTATTAATATGGACCTTTATTACATCCGAATATATTGTTCTACCTACGTGAGGGGTTAGGTCCCTAAGAAAGATGGTTGGTTAGCAAGAATAGAGGTCCCACTGGAGTTAATTGCAAGTTGCAAGAAGATTGAGGTAAAAATAAGTGATTCATTTTTTTAATTAATTGAAATAGTTAAGGAACCTGAGGGCCCACCATTGATTAGAGAGTCAACATTGTAAACCAAGGAGAAATTATAATATTAGTTAAACATACTCAATATTTCATGGGGTAGTGAGTTTGACAATCTCACTAGTTTCCCAGAAAAAGAAATAAAATGATGGTTGGTTAACTTTGTTAATGATAATGAAGATCATCTAAAATAAATACAAGAGTTATGCTCTGAATGAAAAGTGATAGAAGATGAGATATTTTCTCTGTCGGTAAAGAAGGACATAATGGTTCCACCATTAAAAGAATATATTGAAAATTGGCTCGAGAGTCCGTTGAATGAAATAAGTAATCCTCAACAACTACCAAGAAGAAGTTGCAATGAAAAGGGTCAAGTTCCAACTATTTATGAAGCTCTTTCAAAGGATCAGATGAGGGAATCCCTCCATCAAACTCTATTTTCATTTTTGTGAGTACATCTATTTCGAATCATTTTCCTTTTTTTCATCTCAATCTGTGATTATCCAACTTTATGCGTATATTGTTTACCTATAAAGATGATCCCTGATTTTTTTCTATCTTTTTCCAGGTTACCTCTGCTACTATATGGTCCACAGGAACCCCATCCCAGTCCATTAGGACAAACACATTTCCTTTTATCATTTAAGTATCACAAATATTATGTTGTGTTGTTTTTGCACACATTTTATTTGAACTTGGACAACCAATTTGTAATATTCTTTTAAAGAATCTCACAGAGAGCTATTTGTGGAACTCGTAAGTTTTGTGATTTCTAACTTTCATTAAAGCATGAGATCTTGATTATGTGTTTCCATTTCATCCTTATGATGTTAAATGTTTGAAATCTTTTAAAGCCTTTTGTTTTGGACCTTTACTTATTTTCTACCTTATATAACTTGCTTTGAATCATTTTCCTTTACTCAATGAATGGATTTGATGGAATAGATGTAGTTGTTTTATTTCAATTTAATTCATTATTTTGCTATGGTTTACAGTCCTTCTTTAGTTCTTTGTTTACCACCTGGTCCACTCTTAGGTGTTGATGGTATGAATGTTTAAATATATTATTTTGAATAGGTGAATTTTAAAATTTGAGTTAGAAAGAGGAGTAGCACCGCTATAAAAATGAAGAGGCGATATCAAAATATTATAAGAATACTCTACGAAGTTGAATCTTGTCCTTAACAGGAAAATATATCAAAATGACTTTTCTTTTCATTTGAGTTATATCATTTTCTCTTTCTATATCATTTGTTTTAATCAAGTTGCATCAACCTTGAGCATTCTAGCTCCTTCTTCTCATGGATATTATGAGGCATGAATGTTTATAGGTGGCATATGAAAACCAAACCAAACTATAGGATAACATAGAGGGGATAGATGGAGTGCGTTGTGTATGTATTAAGATATGGACATATTACCCCTATTAAGGCCCCCCGATAGTACAACTTTTCCCAAGAGTGACAACACTCGACTAGGAGATGATGATGACCACAAAGGTGAAACAAGGAAAAAAGTATAAATTCAAAGCATCATGATTCATAATCCAATTCAACCCATGATCACATTTTCTTGCCCAAAACATTAACATTATCGCTCGATATGAAGTATTAAAACAAGGTACCTTAGTGTGTAATTCACCATGTCATCTGATGTGAGTGAGATGAACATGTAATGGAAGGCATCTGTGGGAAACTGTCTGTGGAAAGTATGGAATTTTTTCATCGAAACTGTTGTCTGAAATGTGGATCATGGAGAAAAAATATCCTCTAATTAATTTTATAAGTGAGGCGTAACAAACTCATAGATAAACACATGAACGATTGGGCATCCCATGGCCTCAGAGCTTCGCAAGGTTTAGGATTTTCATGCGTCGGATTCCCTCCTACCCTAGCCACCTCTAACCTCCTCTGTACGCACTGATCACTTCTTCTCTGCGACTCTGATCTCCAAAGAAAAATGGGAACAAAAGGGGGGGTGAAAGCCCCCTCTTACCATAACGCTACAACAAATGACCCGAAGATCTCTCGAGTGCATTGTCTGTCCTTTGAGTCGCTTGGGTACATGCGAGAACAATACCTGCAAGAAGAAATAGATGGAAGCAAGGAAACAAATATGGATGCTGAGTCCTCACATCCAAAAGAAGCTCGAGTCTAGATACCCGAAAAATGCATCCCCCAAGCCTCGGTTGCGCCCAGGTACGTTATCAAAACCACCAGGAAAGGGGAGCACACGCAGTTCATGAGGGACCATGCCCTCATAGGAAAATTCCTAGGTCTCTGGCCCTCAGAAAAGGATCTAACTCGTTGGATCAAAGTGTGGTGGAATCCCAAGGGAGACTATGAGCTCTATCTAAGCTCCAAAGGATTCTTTACAGTAATATTCTACAACTTGGAGGATAAGGACCAGATCTTTGAAGGAGGACCATATTTATACAACTCTACTGGCCTTTATCTGTGATTCTGGACAGATCACTTCTGCCCAGAAAAGGAAAACTTCTCCTACGCACTGGTATGGATCCGGCTCTACTCCCTACCCAAAGAGTTTTGGTTAGAGGAAATTTTAATGGGCATAGGTAACACCTTGGGAAAATATGTCAAATCTTCCAAAGCCACCAAACAGATAAAATATACCTCTTATGCAAGGATATGTGTCTATATGAACATATCGAAAGCTCTACCAGGAACAGTTACCCTAAAATACCAAGATGAGGAATGGGCCCAAACCATAGAGTATGAACACATCCCTTTTAGATGTAGAAAATGCCATGAACATGGGCACCTTTTCAGATATTTCCCTCTAAATGCCCCCCTCAAGAAGGAAGTTGAAGAGAAATCAAAGGAAGGTTTCATCTAGGTCCAAAATTGAAGAAGACAATATTAGAAGAAATCCACAACCGTCAATGAAAAAATGAACCCGAATAACAACTCATTTGAAGCCCTTAACCACCTTCTAGAGACAGAAGAGGTGGAAAACCCCCACAAGACTGTGGGGAAATATCTCAGCAAGAACAAGGGAGAACAAAAAACACAGAGGTAATAGATCCCAACAAACCAAGAAGACCCACAGACTCACCCAGCCTCAGGAAAAGAACCAGAAAGAGAAGAATACATAGTCATAGAAATGGATGAGCATGACCTAGTAGAAATTGATCTAGACAGGCTAGAAGAGGCAGTCAACAAGAAGGATCTCCATACCTTACAAGAGGATCAACTCAGGAAAGTCCACAAGGTTTTTATGGGTTCATCAGTAGGGGCTACATCTAGGCTGGGGATCATCATAGATCCAAACCTAGATCCAAGAAAACACCCAAAAGAAAACAAGGGGCAGGACAAAAAATTGTCTCACCAGTTAATAAAGGAGGCGGGAAACTATATGATCAACTTGGGACATATTCATAGGCTCTTTGAGAGCTCCTTCTCCCACCCACCAAACTGTTAACTATGAATATCCTCACCTGGAATATCAAAAGACTAAATGGAAGATCCAAGCAAAGGATTCCCTGAAATTCCATCAAAATGGAAGACCCAGATATATTCTTGATACAAGAGACAAAATGTTTTGGGAAAACTACAGAAGACATCCTCAAAATATGTTGGTACAAGTGCGACTCCTATCAAACAGACTCGAAGGGGGCTTTAGGAGGTCTGTCCATCCTATGGAACCCTGATATAATCATCCTAGATCAAGGATTCTCCACTCCAAACACCATCACAATGCACTATAGAGCCATGGGTTTGGACAAGGAGGGAATGATCACAAACACATATTGACCGCAAAACAGACAAGACAAAGACATCTTTCTTCAGAGCCTGTCTTACCTAGGTTCTCTAGCTAAGGGAAAACGATGGATAATAGGGGGTGAATTCGACATGATTCTCACACTGGAGGATAAAAGAGGGGGGAAAAAACTCTTGGAGTAGGACAACGCAAAATTCCAAGAACTCATAGAGAACCTTAGACTGGTAGACATAGAGAAGGGCAATGGTACCTACACCTGGACCAATCAAATATCAAGTCACCAAAAAATAGCCTGCAGGCTAGATCGCTTTCTCATTTCAGAAACCCTCCTTTTGGAAGGCCCCCTAGTAGATTCAAACATCCTCCTGAAGGCAGGCTCAGACCACTAGTCGGTTCAGCTATGGGTTGACACTATCGCCACCCCCAAGTTAAAACCCTTTAGATTTGAAAATTTTTGGCTCGCCCATCTCGACTTCCAGGAGCTAGCCCGTCACTGGTGGAGCACAGCGGAAATACATAGAGGTAAAAAAATGTGTTTCTTCTAGCAAAATCTCAAATAATTTAAACAACAGGTGTGCAAATGGAACAAAGAAATCTTCGGGAACATATTCCAGGAAAGGAAACTGCTATAACAAAAACTAGAGGACCTTTAGGGGAAATTCATTCTCTCAGGACACACAATCACTCAGCAGCAGGAGGAGAATGAAATAAAAAGGAAACTGGAAGAAAGATACAAGTAGGAAGAAATCTTGTGGAGACAGAAATCTCAGGTTCAATGGCTCAATGAGGGAGAGAAAAACACTAAATTCTTCCATCGATCCATGATCCACAGATGCCTAATCTATCACATTACGAAACTAGAATACCCGCAAGGAAACACTTTGTTAACTCATTAGGAAATATCGCAAGAGTTTCCAGACTTCTACAAGGATATCCTCTCAGAACCAATGGTGGATCGTACCTTAGCAATTGAGCGGGTAACCCAAAATATCCCAACTATTATCACCCAGGAATAGAATGAAGCTCTCATGACACAAATAATGCAAGAAGAAGTGGATCAGGATATTCAGGATCTACCCATAGGCAAGGCTCCAGGCCCAGATGGCTTCACCACAGACTTCTTCCATTCATGTTGGCCAATGTTGAGGGAAGAAGTGTGGTAGATGGTGGAAGAGTCACGCAACTCAGGAAAATTTCTTCCAACACTAAATGCCACTTTCCTCACCCTAATAGCCAAAGAAGAAAGAGTAACAAACCCAAAGAATTTCAAACCCATAGCACTCTACAATGTGATCTATAAAATCATCGTCAAGGTCATAGCTCTAAGACTTAAACCAATACTCCCCTTCATCATTTCCAAGGAGAAACCAAGTTACGTCGAAGGAAGGAAAATCATGGACAACATCATTCTTGTCAACGAAATCATTCACTCCCTCAAAATCACCCGCACTCCAGGTATTCTTCTGAAACTTGACCTTTCAAAATCTTTTGACAAATTAAGCTGGAAATACATGAAATATCTTCTATCGGCTTTTGGTTTCAACAAGGATTGGATCTCTTGGATAATGAAACTCATTTCCTCAACCTTTTTCTCAATCCTCGTCAATGGAGTCCCCTCTCAACCCTTCTCCCCTACAAGAGGAATAAGGCAAGGTGACCCTCTCTCCCCTTTCCTTTTTTTCATTATGGCTGAAGGCCTAAGACGCTATATCAAGGATTCAATTCAAAATGGCTCCCTCCAAGGCCTCCCTCTCCATGGGTTACAACCGGCAGCCTCCCACAACTAATTTGTTGATGACACACTGCTATTGAACACCCCCACTACGCAATAAGCAAATACACTAAGTTCCATCCTCTCTGATTTCAGCGAAGCCTCTGACACCACCTTTAATATGGCCAAGTCACAGCTCTTATTTTTTAACACTCCTAAAGCAATCCAGCAACACCTTTCTCAAATTCTGAATACCCATGTTTGCACTCTTCCCTTTCTCTCTTTGGGACTCCCTCTTTCTGACTCAACAAACAGAAACATTTCCTAGGACTCTCTCCTACTCTCCATCTCCAACCATCTAAGAAACTGGACCTTTCGTTCCCTCAACCTTCCAGCCAGAATTGTTCTCTTAAAGTCAGTCCTCCAAGCCATCCCTGCTTACCTCTTCTCAGCCCTAGCCGCCCCCCATTCTGACATAAAGAAAATAAGGAATCTGCAAAGAAAATTTCTATGGCATGGACACAACCCAGACAAAAAATGGGCCCTAGTCAGCTGGGACAAAGTATGCAAGCCCAAATCTTCAGGTGGACTAGGCCTCCGAGACCCTGGAAAATTAAATAGCACCATGGGAGCAAGAATTTGGTGGAGATGGCTCAAAAATCCAACAGAGATATGGGCCAAACTCTGGAAATGAAAATATGCCCCAAATATGCATCAAAGCCATCTTATAAGAATGTAGGAGAAAATTCAAGGATCCAACATCTGGAATGCGGCCTGGAAAAATCGGCCACTCATTGAGGAACATGCTTTCTGGGAAGTTCACAATGGCCAAAATTCCCTATTCTGGACAGATTCCTGGCAGAAAATTCCACCCCTACAACTAGAAGAAAAACTACAATCCTATACAAATCACATTCAACATCTTGCCACTCTCAAAGTGGCAAATTTGTGGACAGATACCCCTAGTAACTCCCCCTGGCAAAGCTGGAAATCAACCCATCAGTAACTCCAAGTTGTATTGGACTGTGACTTACAACACTGGGAACAAGCAACTTCCAAAAGGTGAATCCGAAAAAGAACATACCAAGACATTCTCATATGGGGATATACACCTCATGGTAGCTTCACTCTCAAAGAGGGGTACACTCTACATGAGAAATTCCAAAATCTTCAAAAAGACAGCATCTAGACAACAATATGGAAATCAAAACTCTGGCCCAAAGTCTCTACTTTCCTCTGGCTTCTATTACAGAAAAAGATCTTAACCTGGGACAATCTTCAAAGGCGAGGTTTCATTGGCCCCTCGATTTTCCATCTCTATCACCTCCAAGCAGAAACCATGGAGCACCTCCTAAACAATTGCCCACTCAGTGAGGACATCTGGAACCAAGCCACTAAGCTCATGAGAAGAACCAAACAAGTCAAAAACAACATCATAAGCACAATCGGGGATTGGGGTTCTGGTTCCTTAAAAAGTCCTATCCTAAATAGAACCTGGCAACTCTTACTAGGCTTCATAGTTTGGCAATTATGGAATGAGAGGAACAAAATAATCTTTCATTCCCAACCCTCTCCTCCCACCCTCCTCTGGAACACAATCCTCTCGCATCTCCAGGAAACGCTTTAGATTCATTCATGGACCCAAGAAGACCTCCCCACTGAACCAAGTGAGCTCTCGCTCCTTAAATCTTGGGGCTTCTCATTTTCACACTCCACCCCTCCTCAGCAACCCCCCCTAAAGTCAAAATCCCTCAATCCCTTAGCGTGGCTCCCCCCCCACCTGGCTTCCATAAAGTCAACTTTGATGGTGCATCAAAAGGCAATCCAGGTCACTCAGGCTATGGAGTGGTCATAAGAAACAACTTGGGCCAAATTCAAAGCCTCATTGTAGAGAATCTCGGATGTGATACCAACAACTCAGTAGAAATTTGGGGTCTTATCAAAGGAGTGCAATTCGCTCTAGATAAAAACCTCATCTGTCTGATCATTGAAGGAGACTCCAAAATCATAATAGACTTGGCAACAAAAATCCTGAATGGAAGAGATCCAGGGAAAATTACTCCCATTTGGCGCCTCCTTGGCCCTCTTTACAACTTCCAGGCACTTCTCAGACCCTTCCTAACTCTAAACCCCTCCCACATTCGACAAAGTGAAAACAAAGTTGCGGACAGACTAGCCAATGCAGGGGTTGACTTCATGCAACAAATCATTCTCCACGATTCCAAGGAATCCTAAACTCCACCCCTTTGGCTCCAATGCAAGGAGATTGCCCAGCTAGATGAGCCCAACCCGGAAGGGGTGCCACCTTTGAATACTTAGAAATTCTTCAGAAATGATCAGAAGCTCAAGAGAGAGGGTGACCATAAGAGGTAGCGCAATAGATCAACAGTCATCAGAAGTAAAGAGCACGAGCCTTAGCGCCTTGAATGAAAGTGTACTTGTCAAAGTCACAAACTCTGGATGTCGAATCTCACGCCCAGACACTCAGAAGAACACGTCAGAGAATACCCAAAGAGTCAGAAGCTGCAACATTCTTGACCGTCCATCAATAGAGGACACGTGGCGAGAGATCAATGTTTCGCTAATCTGCAAATCGGAAAATCCCAAGGTAAGAGTTGTAAGAACTCGCGAAGTCCGAGTCCGCGACTTGATCGCAGCGGTGGATCGAAGGGAGAGCGTGGACCATAGATATGGTCTTGGTGAAAGTTCTCAACTCGGGAAGTTAGATATAAGAGTTGTTGGGAAATCGTGAAGTCAGAGCTCGTGAAGGAGATCTGAACCATTGGATCATGGGGAGTCTCGGACTGTTGATCTAAGGAAAGTGGAGCATCGGGGTTTCAGATCTCGGAAGAAGGGAGATGAGCCATCTCTCAATCTCGTGAAGCATGATTTCTAGAGTCGTGAAGGGGAGAGTAGAACCGTTGGATCGCGAGGATTGTGGACCATCGGTCATGGCAGAATTTTTCTTCTCGGGAAGTCAGAGCTAGGAGTTGTCGGGAAGTTGCGAAGTCCAAGTTCGCGCAGGAGATCTGAACCGTCGGATCACGGGAAGTCTCGAACTGTTGATCTAAGGCATTCAGAGCATCAGGGTCTCGGATACCTCTTGAGTCGCGAAGGGTAGAGCAGAACCATTGGTTCGCGGGGATTGTGCACCATCGATCTGAGGCGTCTTAGTCGTGGTCATGCAATTTTGTTACTAGCTGTATTCACAGCATGTAATTTTGTTACTAGTTGTTATACCTTCAGCATGTAATTTTGTTACTATCAGATAAACTAAAAGATTTGTTTGTAAAGTTACAGTTAGCATTAATATAAAAATCCACTTTTATTTAAAAAAAAAAAAAAATTCATAGATAATTTTCACATTTTAAAACACAACTAGTACATTAACATATAAAAGATTCTAAACTTGAATATTCTATAAAAGAATATTGGGCTTATTATTTCAATTAAAAGATGCATAACTTCAAAAAATAGTTATGTGCGCATTACAGCCTAAAAGAGTAACTCCAAGACAATGAGAGAAGCTCACATGTACTTGTAAATATTATAAATTTTAGTTGAATGGGGCATCATCTTTTCATCACTAAGTATAAACCCAAAACAATATGAATTCTAATTAAGTAATCCATCGAGTCCATGCATCATAAACATCACCTTTAATATGTCCTTCATTTCCCAATCCCGAAAGGATTATTTAAATAGCATTATTTAGAGAGTCGGGTCCATAGAATAATTTATGAGTGTATGAGAAACATGAGATGCTAAATATACCCTTATGCATGTTTGAGAAAAAATAAATGTTAAATCCACCCTATGTTTGGACCTACAATTACTATAAAGGATAATTATTTTTTGTGTTGGGTCTATGTAGGTTATATAAGGAAAGATATAAAGTCGAAGATATGATGGGGGTTTGTGTAAAAAATCTTATAATATTGAGATTTTATTACTTTTAGTTCTCAAAAAACAAAAAAAAATAATGCATTTGCATTTTAATTTATGTTTATATAAATTAAAATATTATAAATTTTGTTTTAATTTATGTTTATATAAATTAAAATATAAATATAAATTAAAATATTATAAATTTTGTTATTGTCAATTTTTTTTTTAATTAATGGTCATTTTCTAAGATCCAAACTAATAGAATCAAATATTAACAACACATTTTTATTATAAATATAAAAGCAATGTAAAACAAATTACATTATAAAAGAAAAAAAATTATTATAAATATAAAAGCAATGTAAAACAAGTTACATTAGAAGAGAAAAAATGTTATTGCAATTTTTAAAACAAATTTTAAATCATGTAAAAAATCAAATTCATATTAAATATAATTAATAGAGAAATATATTAAAAATCAAGACATAAAATTTTTTAATCAACTTTTGCTCAGCTAAATCATCAAACAACTATTATTTAGAAAATAGAAAAACTAACTAATACACTTAATCTTGGTATAATGATTTCCAATATAATCTTCAAAAGAAGTGATTGAGATTTTTCATACTTTTATATATTCTATTTGTATTTTATTTTTAATAAAATGTTAAAACCTAAGTAATATACATCATATCAATGCAATCAATAAAATAATTTATCCATTATTTGTGTTTTGACAATTACTATTCCTTTTATATATTTAATATTAATGCGTAGAAATATGTTCTATAGACCAGTATGAGCGAGATGTGTAATTCCTTTCATATTCAACATGGAGTTGACATAAAAAAAATTATTAATAACAAAAAATATCTTAACGATATTTCTAAAGACATCAAATTCACAATGAAACTCGAGGAAAATGGTACAAATCCCTTCTTAGATGTACTAATCGAAAGGAAAGAAGACAGTAGTATTGCACATAAGGTCTATAGGAAAAAGACCCACACAAAAAACTACCTTCACGCCAACTCTCATCACCACCCAACCCAGAAGTTAGGCATCCTCAACACTCTAGCCATGAGGGCCTTAAGAATTTCCGATGATGACAACCTAGTTCAAGAAAAAGATCACCTCTCTAGGGTTTTTAAGAGCATAGGCTACAAGGACAAAGACATCTAAGAAAACGATAAACAAATCCCTAGATAGAGAAAAGAATGAACCCAAACCACCTAACAACCAGCCCCTTGGTACTATAGCCTACCTTCCCTATATCAAAGGAATAACTGATAAGATTGTCAGTGTACTAAGAAAGAAAGAGATTAAGACCTCCTTTAAACCCTCAGAAACCATCAAACAAAAAATGAAATTAGTTAAAGATGAACCTGACCATAAGAAATGTAAAGGAGTTTACAAAATAGAATGCTC
>ML788877.1:18023-35075 GCA_009831015.1 Picea engelmannii | reverse complement strand
AAAGCAATTGAAAGTTAAAAAAAATGAGTATTAAGACGAAAGAGACTTTCTACATCCTACTATGAGGGAGACATGTAATTTTTTTAAATGTTTCAATGTCCACTTTCTTATTCCATTCATAGTTATTTTTTACTTTCCATATGAGAGAGATGTATAATTCCTTCAATGTTTTATATGGAGTTGACAACTTAGAAGTGGCATTAAAAAATAATATAGAATGGTATAAATCATCTCAATTTAATCATTAGAATGGTATGCCATATATTCATGTTTTGGGTGATTGAAAATCCTTTTATACTGAAGGAATTATTACAAATTGAAGTGTAATCATGAACATGATAAGGCTCCTACTAGTTTTGAATACTTCTAAAGAATAGTCTCTATTATGTTTCTTCTTGTCCTTTGATTTGTTAGAATTTTCATATAATTAAGTTTGTTAATTCTTTTAATGTGCATGTGATGCATTAAGTGCATATACTTTCTATATCCTGTTATGAGGGAGATATGTAATTTATACTATTCTCAACATGGAATTGACATGTGATTATAAAATATATATTAATAATAACAAAAAAATGTTTTAATGTCAATCATAATTGTTTTTAACATATCCACTCAAGTAAAATAATTTTATATCAACTCAATATAATCATTAGAAAGACATTAAAATATAAAGTTTATATAATATTATTTATTTTATATAAGCTTATAAAATTATGTAAAAATGTTTAACTTTGTATAAAATTATAAACATGACTCTCAATATAAAATAATATATAATGGTATAAATCATCTCAATGTAATCAATAGAATGGTATGTCATGTCGTATCTGTTATTGCAAATCCTTTTATACATGAAGGACTTCTTAAAAATTAAAGTGTAATCATGAACATGACAAGGCTCCTACTAGTTTTGACAAATACCTTCTAAATAATAGTCTCTATTATATTTCTTCTTGTCCTTTTATTTGTCAGAATTTTCATAGTATTAAGTTAGTTAATGTTTTTAATGTGCATGTCATGCATTAAGCGCATATATTTTGTATATCTCATTATGAAGGAGATGTATAAAAATAAATTATGCTTAACATAGAGTTGACAAGTGATTAAAAAAAAGATTAATTATAAAAAAGAATGTTGACTATAAAAAAAAATTGAATGTCCAATTCACTAAAATAATTTTATATCAATTATATATATATATATATATATATATATATATATATATAACTTCATTGATAGCTACTTTCTATATGAGAGAGATGTGTAATTCCTTCAATGTTTTATATGGAGTCGACAAGTGACATTAAAAAATAATATAGAATGGTATAAATTAACTCAATGTAAGCAATAGAATGGTATATCATATACTCATGTTTTGGGTGATTTCAAATCTTTTTATACATGAACAGATTCTTAAAAATTGATTTGTAATCATGAACGTGACAAGGCTCCTACTAGTTTTGACAAATACCTTCTAAATAATAATCTCTATTATGTTTCTTCTTGTCCTTTGATTTATTAGAATTTTCATATTATTAAGTTTGTTAATGTTTTTAATGTGCATGTGATGCATTAAGTGGAACTGCTCATGGGTTGGTAGCTAACATATCTTCGTAAGCATCATCCACATATATTCAAGAAAGTAATGTTTTACTCAATTAAAAACACGAACAAAAAATTAAAGACTTTGGTTTAGCCAAACTCCTACAAAATTATTGTGAAAATATCGCATCCACCTTACATTATTTAAACCTATAAAGTCGTATGTAAAGTTTCAAAAATATATCGGTTGATAGATCTAGTTTGTTTTAGTGTCTCTATTGGGAAATGGCGAGTGAGAGTAGACAATACTACAAAAAAAAAAATTGTGTGTATTCAAAAAAAAAAAAAAGAGTACATATAAATACAAGAAAATTGTCTCGAGATAGACAACTACCTTGATCCACTAGTTGAGGAAATATCTCAAAATCACACCAAACTAGAAGCTAACTAGTTGGAGAGAATCTCCCAAACCAACTATTCCTCAACAACCTCCTAAAAAATAAGAACGAACTCCTTCTCATAGAGACTAGAGCTCTACCTAATAATTACCAATAAACTCAATAATTAAATATGATCACACCAAAGACAAGCGAGAGTTACATATCCCAACACTCCCCCTTAATGACTACTTGTCTTTACCATCATTAGGTCAGGTCTTGATCATGACCAAGTCACTGCATCAAAGCACCTCATGTTCAACAAATTCTATGTCTGGTCCAACCTAGTAGTTTATTTTTGCACCTTGATCATGCATCAACAAACTATGAAAGTACATATAAAGAGACAACCATCCACCAGAATGTATGGGTCATCAGCCACTACAACTTCCAGTTTAGTAGGATTTCCTTTAGGTACAAGTTTCATTCAAATTCTTGATGAACTCCCCCTGAAAGTAAAAATCATGGTTTCTAGGAACCTCCTAGAGTCCACCCATAGAGCATGTAGCCGACCCATGACATGGATCACTATAGGTGTTAAAGGACTCTGTAAACTAGGTTTCTACACTACAAATCAATAGGGATGCATTACAAAGGGGTATGTATGCCTAATCAGGTCTTACACCAATATTCCCTTTACGTGTTACATGGATACATGTACATACAGTACATACTCCATCTCATGGAGATACTGGGCACATAATCAAACATTTCAAGGACCCATACACTGCATCAATAAAGATTACAACATAGACTTGCTAAAACAATGTGTGACTCACATTAACAAATGGTCATGAGTCTGTATTATTCAACACAACTCACACAATTTACCTTGTTTGTCTTCAATCTTCATGTTGCTTCTGCACTTTTGTTAATTCCACACTTCTACTACTTCTGCACGACTTCCATTGTCACCATCTTCCCTTGGACTAATCTCTCTATTGTTCCAAAACAACATCTTTGTTTTTCCTGCTTATCATTCCCACAACTCCCCTTTACAAATAATACTAAGGAATGATTTTACATCAAAAATTGTTACCAAACAAGATTTCAACTCATCAACAAGAGATAATATCATCTTCCTCTTCTGCAATTGTTTACATGTTTGGAGTCTTCCTCTGTGTCTTTGACATTGGACCTTCAATGTCGTTGTCACTCAATTGTCTTAGATTCACCTATGATTTGATGGAGTAGCTAATTCTAACAAAACCACTAAATTAATATTGAGTTAGCTATGCTCAATGTAAATGATACTAACTCCAAAACATTCACTTTGGAGCTTCCACACTTCATCTTGCAATTGTTAGATTACTCAATTCTAAAAATGCATCACATATTAAGTTGAGTAGGCTCAATATGTTACTCTTCACAAACTCCAAGGAAATTTAAAAGACATATTTAAAATTATCATGGTCAAATATTTCTCACCATCACATTTATGGATTCTCTATTAGCATCTAAGTTTCCCTACCATATCCAAATATTCTATAAACGTGTTTAACAAAACAATTCAAACTGCAATCAAAACCATGTAATTCGATTGTAGGAAATATGCCCTTTACTTCCTTGGGCACCTTTCCAGTCACCATGATGATCCCAATGACCTCTATCATTGCTCCTCTTCTCAGGACCACATTCTGCTCATGGTTCACAACTACATCCAAGGCATCATAATCTGGTGTCAACCTCGCATATGCCTTCTTCAACAACAATCCATTAATCGATATGTCCAGAGGCATGGATTACCACAACAACAACACTCTCTTAGTGATCCAAAAATTGATCTTTTAAAGACTATGGTTAAGTTTATGCATGAATTATTTTAGCATTTAGGATTTAATAAGAAAGAGAGGAATCTTAATGAAAGAAGTTGCAGCCATATAAAAAGTCAAAAAAGCAAACCATAACACCAAGCTTGATAATGGAATTCGACATAAGATTTCCTACGTCTTTGGGCCTTTGTCTCATTGGGGGATTATTATTATTAATATTCAATTATTTAATAATACAAAAGAATGGATTACATAACAGCTCCTGAAACCACCTTTCATATCTGCAACTTTTGGACAGAAACAAACATCACCATTGGTTGGAAGAAGTAACTCTAAGAATTTTGAGTATGAACTTGACTATGCTTGGCTCGACATCATGGGCTCTGGAGGAAATTTTATGTTCAACTACTCTGATGCAAAAACAGAAGCCACATTCAGTCTCCTCTCGAAATTCTCCAACTTTTGAGTATAAAGTCGACCTAATTCTGAATAGGCCCTTGGGACCTCCCCTCAACACAAATCCCAATGTTGTGCCTTTTCATATCCATACAGTCCATATAGTCTCAAAATACGTGCCAAAAACTCCCTTGTCTCGATTTATGTGCCCAACTAAAAAAGCCAGACTCTGCCAAATTTAGCGATAGTTATCCAAACTTAGTTATTAGACATCAAAATTCCTCACTTCGATAATGTTCCATTATCATTATCGTAATCATCGCAAGTGTCGTGCTTTTGTCGCAAGTGTCGCAAACATTGTATTTTCATACTACATGTGTCGCATTGCAGACGACACCATAAGAACACTTGATACACCCTCTAATACATGTTAGAAAAGGAAAACACATCATTTGGCAAGCTTATACAATATTTTTCCTTGGGAAATTATAATCTTAAACGAATTTTTGGAGATCAACTCTCCCCTTCTCACATGCAGGGAGTGCTAGCACTCCTTGTCTACTTAGCAAGGAGAACTATAGCGTTATGTTGCCATCTTTGAGGGAGCATCGATTGGTTGAGAGAATCTTGGGGAGAAATCCCCCTTATCTCTATGGACGGCTAGAAAGGATCCAAGTTGGTTTGGCTCGAACCCAAGCTTTAGGTTATATCCTAGGGAGATACCACAAATCATGGAATCATATCCTCAACTTAATCCAAATATAACTAAAGTGTTTGAGCCTCCCAAAGCCTATAAAAGGAGGCATTTTCATGGTGAAAAGGAGGAATATCAGTGAAAAGTATTGTCATTCTGATAGTGGATCATTCGAGCAAGGGGTTGGACAAGGAAGACTTGGTGAGGCTATTGCATCTGCATCTATAGATTGTAAGTACCTTGTTATGTTCTCATTAATATATGCTTGGCATGTTTCCTTCAAGTTTGTGTATGATTTCATAGGCTTGTCTCTTCTTGATAAATCTAGTTTAAACCAATCTTGGTAGAATAAGAAGCATGCATTGTCTTTGTTGTCTATTGAATTGTAGATCTCATTAAAGCGACTAAAAATCAAGTTCAGCCTGGAACGAGCAAGGACAAGCTTCAGAAAAAGGTACATCCTATTTTCTTCCTATTTTTCCTTTGACTAGTTTAGCTACATTTAAATGAATGTCATGTCCAATGTTATCATTTTTCTATCTTGGTCATAGGGATCTAGGATCCAAGAGGTCATTCACTTGTCCGTAGGGGAATTTTCCTACAACATAAATTGGCGACTCCACTGGGGACTGAAGCTTTCAGTTTCGGTTTTTTTCCTTGGTTTTGTCTTAGCTTTTTCTCGTCTTCATATCCTGCTCGTTGTTTTTTCACTTTTATACATTTTTTGTCAGTCCTAAAGTCATCTTAGACAGACTGGTGATGAATCCTTCCTGAGTTTTTATTTTCTGCGTTGTTTCTTTTTCATTCTCAGAAACATGTTCCCTTATTCCTTTACATCCAGAGCATTGATTTTAGTATCTGTTCTCCCCTGCAGTTCTTTAGGGAGCGTTGTAGCGCTCTGGTGCTGATAAAACCAGAGCACCGATTTTTCTCCTTTTTGAAAAATTGTTGAATACTCTTGCGTTGAGTGTCATTTTTTGGGTTCTTCTTTCAGCTCAGGACTTGTTCTGTCAACGTGTGTCTTCTATAAATCCTGCAGCATGTTTCTTGTTAAGAATTTTTTATCTCTGTTTGGAATTTTTTTTTAAATTATTTCCTTGTTATGAAATCACTCTTTTTCTTCGAGACTTTGGGTTCATTTTTTTATACTTTATCATTCATCTGATTGTTTGAAGGTTATTATAAGGAAAATCAGAGATCTTTGTACTGTTCTAATTGGTCTTTGATCTTTGTATCTTTCCAAGAAAATTTCTTGAGTGAGTTTGGTTATTTTGGCTCTCTTTTTGAAAAGTTTGGATTTGTTTTTACTTCTTATTTGATTGTTGTGAGAGTGTTCTTTTTTTGCATGATACTTGCTTCCAATTGTGTAAAAACCGCATAGTGAAATCTTTTTATTGGCATAAGAAGCATTAAGTTAAATCAATTCATATTCATCTTCAAATGAAAAGATACCTTTTTATGATTGGTTTTCTGATATTAGAAACAATTTCTGAATAATTTACCATTGAATTGGATTCTTCTTAAAAACAATTGCATGAAATCTCTGCATTTTTGTGTTTGATAGTGAAAGAAAGAAAACACTTTTGCTTCCCATCAATAGAAGTTCATTAAAAGAAACATTTTCTTATCATTTTATTTTTCTTCTTTGGGATTCGAGTCATAACATCATTAGTTTCACTCTCATTCACCTCTGAGTTAAGAACAACCACTAAAATCAATGCTAATTGAAATCGATTTAGAAAATTTTTCTTTTTAGATTCTTCCACCAACATTAGACTAGGATTAGCACTTTGGATTAGGCTGTGAGTATAACTCTCCAAAGCATTCAAAAAAAACTTAGCATCTTGCGATAGGGAGAGTAAATCCAATTTTTGTATAATCATAGCTGGGATCCCCCTCTCACACAGTGGTTACACACGAGGTTGCATTTGGGAGAGCCACAGAGATTATACCTCTAAGATTTAAACCTTCATAGTAGTAATATCGTATATTGGGGGTTATTCTTGAGGTCCACCTATCTTCATTTGGTCCCGGTGCTTCATGAATTCTGAATCCGTTCGGGGTCTTATGGATTTCTACCGGTCCACTTGTCCTCAGTTCTCTTGAAGGATTTCGGCCTTGTTATCCTTCCCATACGTTCGGACGGGACTGTCGATTGTACCCTCCCAGAGGATGACTGCGAGTTGGTTTCCTTAGTATCCATAATATTTAGGGTCATCACACAAGGTGATGGTGAAGGGAAGTCTTCATTGTACCTGGAACAGATATTGGTCAAATTCACTCGGGCTCCTTGGAGGGTAAATACATGATTATTGTGTGGAAGCTTGCACCAAGGTGTAAGTCCGTTAAGCAGGTCACCAATGTAACTGTTCCACCCACTCATATCCTATCCCCTTCTCAATTTGATGACGCGATGTTGGATTTCATCACCAACTACTACGGTCATTGAGAGAAGGTTTTGTTTGCTCGTTGGTTCTTCTAGATATTTTAGCGTGTGTTGTTGATTTATTTGATAATTTTTCAATATTGAGACTGTAGATGATAAAGGTCTTCATAGATCATGTAGTATGCAAGGGTTTCCTCTGGAAGGCTACAAACCCTTACCTCCTAATTCACCTAAATACATTTACCGTGAAGAGGTAGAAAATCGCTCTAACGGTGGGAGCGTTGCTACTCCTTTGTTAGAAAATCCTGAAAGCGCCTTGGTTATGGTTGAGGATCCCATTCCTCATACTATCCTTGTGTCAGAAGCTCCTCTCGAACCACTTCTTGTTCGATTGGACTCGTTCGGTAACATAATAGAAGAGGAAGTTCAATGTCTATCATTGAGGCCATATACTGAAACACAGATGGAAGACACACAACGTGATTATTATGAGTACATAACTCATGTTCGGTCTTCTGGCATGGTAAATAAACAATAGACACATGTTCCCATATGGAGGACTCCATCGGGACGTGATATTTATGAACATTTTAACTTTAGTTGACCACCTCTTGATCCTCATGACCCTCTTGCCTCTGTTGTTGCTCAAGCAGGACCATCCGGTCAAACTATTGATCGCCCCATTGAACAAGTAATCAATCTTGATGCTATGTCAGCACAAATCCAACTTAATGTTGAAGTCATAACACTTAATCATGCACAAGTTACTTTGACCGTTACTCCCACCACTACACCTTTTCACACTAAAACTCCCTATGTTCCACAAAATCCCAGTGGGAACACTTTTACATCAGAGAATGCAGACCCCTGCCATACACACACAATCAACTGTAGGGCAAATCCCGACCGGGGGGAAACCATCATCTAATGGGCCTGTCCCTTCTGGGGGACAACCACCCTTGCACATACCTGCATGGGGGGAACCCCCTTTTATTGGTCAAACCACAGTTGTCACACAACCTATGGCAGGGGGGAAACCCCCTTTTGCTAGGAACCCTTCACAACCCATGGGAGTACCTCAAGGAGGTACGTTTAATCAACCTTATCAAGGAGGGAAATCATACCATAACCCACAAGGAAGAGTACCAAATCCTATTCTTTCCGAATTATATTTTGGACAACCTTATATGGGTGTCCCAAATCCCACCTGGGGTCCTCAAGGACAACCATATTATCCTCCCCAAGGGTCAAATGTTTACCCTCCACAGTGACAAATTGTTTACCCTCCTCAAGGGAAGACTATTTATCCCCCACAACCTAATCAACTGACTTATACTCCTCAAAATCAACCGGGTTTCCTTCCTCAATAACAATCGAATCCTTCTTATATCGGTCAAAAACAACCATATATGGGAGGGCCTACTGGATACAATTATCCACCTCAACCAATTTATGGCCCCACTGGTGTCCCTATGCCACATCAGTATCACCCTCAGGTTAACCAAAAACTACCATTCCTCACCACGTTGGATCTACCAGATTTGTCTCGGTTGACAAATAATCCCATATTACATTTTCCTTTCTTGTCGGTAATTCATGCTAATTACCTTCTGAAATCCCCAAATTTGATGGTAAACCTGGGGAAGACCCGAACAACCATGTTATGACATTCCATCTATGGTGTTCATCAAAATCACTGATGGATGATTCTATACGTCTGCGTCTTTTACAACGCCCACTCATGGGTTCCGCAACCAAATGGTACATTGAACTTCAACGTGGTACCTTTCAAGACTTCAACTCCCTAGCTATGGATTTTCTCACTCATTTTCAATTACCCATCCATTATGAGATAGGTACTAAACTCTTAACATCACTTCGTCAAATGAACTCTATACATATCTCTGATCACATTCATGAGTGGAGATGACGACGAAGGTTGATTAAAGTGACCATTCCTGACCAGTTATTGGCTGAATGGTTTACTAAATCTATTTTACCCCCAATTGCTTGTGACATCTCCATGGGTGGTGTGGTCACTGAGGAAGAAGCCATTTCTCAAGAACATTATTTATATTTGGTTTAATCCCAATCTAGTACATTGTATGGGTTGATACCAAATGATCCACATACTTCTACCGATCCATACAAACATTCTTCCACGGCACATGCGGATGGAGTCATCAGTACCGTCAAAACCCAATCTTCATCACAGTTGACCAGAATGGCTAATCGCTCTATTTCTACACCCGTCACTAGTTCAACTTCACTCTCCTCTACCTCCCCCCCGAATCAAATATCTAAGGTGAATGCAGTCCAATATGCCTCTTCGCAACAATCTGGGGGAAATAAGAAAACAAAAAATAAAACCAATGAAAATAATAATAATAATGAAAATCCAAAAACACAAAATCCACCACCTGCTCTTGAAAATAAACCACAGCGAAAAACCGAAATTCATGTGTCTCATTTGTGGTGATGATCATTACACTCGAGACTGTCCTCATCGCGACAAAATTGAAAAACTTTTCAAAGGGAATTCCCAACTCGGTGTGTTAAAACAACCTTTTGCTCAGCATCAATCCATGGTTTCTCAAGCCCCTGCCCCTCCAGTAGGGGACAATCCTAGTCATCCTCCTAGTGAGGAAGCCTCCTCAAGCACTCATATTTATATGTTCAATGGGATCGAATTAACCACTTGCACCACAATGTATGACACATTGGCTAAACCTAATAAAGATAAGGTCATTAACGATACCCCACCGGATCCATCTCCCACCACCGTTAGTCCTCCATCTGGGTCACTTCAGATTGAGAAACCCACTTTCGACTCTATTTTATGCCCTCCTAAGAGCACTATTCACAAATCAACTTTTAATCCTAGTTCACATGCCAACCAAAAATACAACATTGTTGAAGATTTGGCTCAAGCACCATGTGCTATGTCTTCTCTTGAAGTTCTACAACATTGTCCAAGTCAACGTAGAACGATCTTGGCCACCATAGGTGCAATTGATCTCGAGTTGTCAAATAATATCACGTTTAACCTTAACAACTTTAATTCATAACTTTCTCACCAACTTGCTTTTCAAATTGATGTAGTTGTTCATAACCAACACATTCACCACACCATATTGGATGAGGGAGTTTCGACTTGTGTCATGTCATTATCATGTTGGAAAGGATTAAAATCACCTGTGCTTAACCAATCCCCTACAATGTTACGAGCATTCGATGGGCGAGGTTTTCATCCTCACAGAATCTTGCATTCCTTAGCCGTTCAGTTGGGAGACAAGACTGTCTTTATATATGTAGAGGTAGTTGATTCTCCCCTTGATTACAACTTTTTGTTAGGAATAAGTTGGTTTTATGTCGTGACTGTCGTCGCTTCATCGATGTTTCGATGTCTACAATTCCCCTATCAAGGTAAAATTGTCACTATCGATCAGTTAGATTATTGCACCCCCGAGGCTCACACTCCCACCACCAACAATATTCCTGTCTTCGGAGATAGTAAGTTCACTTATGAAAGTGTTGGTGTAGGTATTTTAAAAGATTCTTCTCTTATGGGTACTTTCCCTGCACCACTTCCTCCCACCAAAAAACACATCGTCGTGATCAATATGATATTGACTATGGCATATCAATCTTCCGAATCATCTGATCCTTAGGTTGGCCTAGTCCTTTGGAATTTTATGCTAGGTGACGTTATGCCACTTAGTCCTGCTGAGGCTTCATATGATGCTATCCAATCTGCCTCTCCCTCTTTGGATGACCAACATTTTTTGGCATCCGACACGTATTCGTTGCCATCTTGGTTGGATTCCTTATCCTCTAATTTCAAATACATCCTACGTATTTTTCCATCGGATGAATCCATTATGTAAATTCTTAGTATCGACGAGGTACCTTGCGATGACAACCATCATCAATCATCTTTTCTCCCTAGTCTAGATGAAATTGAGGAAGATATACACTCTATCTTCCCCCCTGATGTTGTCAAGTCTCCCCAATCTCCTATACTTACCCAGGATACTACTTCCAAGGGGAATTTAGGAAACATATATTCTACCATCACTATCGATATTTTGATCAAAGAAGGTATCATGGAAAATGTTCATCTTGGTGTTAATTGTTTGCCCAAGGAAGTGGAAGCTTACATCGCTTTATTTAAATAATTTTGTGATGTCTTCACTTGGAGTTACGAGGAAATGCCAGGGATCAATCCTTCGATCGTTGTGCATGAGATAAAAAATTACCCAAGAATTAAACCTGTACGACAAAAACTTCTCCCGATTCATCCTAAGAAAACCATGGCCATAAAGGTAGAAGTTGAAAAACTGTTGAAATCTAGCTTTATCTATCATGTCCCCTTGACAGAATGGGTTTCTAACATCATTTCGGTTGCTAAAAAAAAGGTATCATTCATGTATGTGTCGATTATAGGGATCTCGACACGGCTTGTCCAAAAGACAATTACCCCACACCCTTTATCAACCAAATCATAGATAATTGTGCCGACAACGTTATGTTTTCTTTCATGGATGGATTCTCAGGGTATAACCAGATTGATATTATTCTAGCTGATCAGCATAAGACAACCTTCATCTACCCTTGGGGGACATTCTCTTATCGGAAGCTACCATTTGGCCTTAAAAATGCTGGTGCTACTTTCCAGTGGGCCATGTCATATGCTTTCCACAATATCAAACATATTGTGGAAGCTTACCTCGATGATTTACTTTCTCATTCAGCTACTTGACAAGATGATATTGGTCAATTGCAGGCCATTTTTATTCAATGTCGGTTCTACCATATTCGTTTGAACCCTCATAAATGTATCTTCGTCGTCAAATCAGGTTGACTCCTCGGATTTTTTGTCTCCAAAAACGAGATTAGGGTGGATCCCTTGAAAGTCAAAGCTATTCTCTCTTTACCCCCTCCCAACAATCTAACCCAACTGCAAAGTTTGCAAGGGAAAGAAAAATTTCTTCGTTGTTTCATATGTAATTATGCCGAACTCACTAAAGGATTTATGATATTGTTGCAGAAAGACACTCCTTTCATCTGGGATGAAACTGCTCAATGCTCTTTTGATGCTCTTAAACACACATTAACCCATACACATCTCTTGCATCCTCCAAATTATGTTGGAGACTATATCCTTTATTTGGTTTCCTCTACTTCCACTATTTCTATGGTGTTAGTTCAAGAGGATCCTAACGGTGATGAACATGTGATATACTATCTAAGTAAGAGTCTATCCGGTCCCAAGCTTTGATATTCACACGTTGAAAAGTTGGCTCTTGAATCCGTCATTGTCATCCAGAGGTTTCTCCATTACATATTGTTATGCACTACCATGGTCATTGCAGACTTGAACCCCATGTACCATATCCTTACACGTCAAGTCCTTGGGGCAAATATTCCAAATGGATTGTTATTCTTCAAGAATTCGATCTCGAGTTTTCCAAATCAAAAGAAAAAAAGTCGTTGGTTTTTGCAAAACTTATCTGCGATCTTCCCCATGTTGATTAAGATATTGAGCCAAGTGATTCTCTTCCTGATGAATCTATGTTCCTCATTAGCACGTCTTACCCTTGGTATGGAGATATTATTCTCTATCTTCAAACCCAATGTTTCCATCCCGACATTTCCCGTGAAGAACGTCGTCATATTCGCCACCATTCTAAACGCTACCTTATCATCGGTGACACTTTGTATCACCGTGGTATTGATACTATTCTACAAAATTGTTTAACCCATGATGAGGTTGAACGTGTTTTGAATGACTGTCACCTTGGAGCTTGTGGCAGTCATCTTTCTGGGATGGCTACAACCCATAAAATCTTACGTGCCAGTTATTTTTGGCCATCCATCTTCAAAGATTGTATTGAGGTTGTCATACGATGCCCAACTTGTCCATTTTTTCATAAAAAGGCATGCACACACCCTGCTCCACTGCATCCCATTATCGCCATCGACCCCTTTTCCAAATGGGGCATTGATTTTATGCAATGTAATCCTACCTCATCGCGGGGGTATGATTAAATCATCGTTGTTGTTGATTATTTCACTAAATGGGATGAGGTTATGCCTATATTTCTTAATGATGGCCGTAATGCAACTCTCTTTGTTTTTAACCACATCATCACTCGCTTAATAAAGAAACTCATCTCCCTACTATCCTCAAGAAAACAGACAAGTTGAATCTATCAACAAAGTCCTTAAGACCATGATTCAATGCATGGTGGGGACAAACAAAACTTCTTGGCACTTGAAAATTTTCTTCGCCCTCTGGGCTTACCGCACCTTAGTGAAAAATGCAACTGGATTCACTCCATTCCAGTTGGTATATGGCATTGAATAAGTGTTACCAATTGAGTTTGAGATCCGTTCGTTGAAACTCAGTGTAGAACTCCTGCCTCATACCTTTGTTGAAGAGGAATTATTCATATATTTAACTAAGTTGGACGAAACACATCGCGATGTTGCTATAGTCAATGAGACTTATCAAAAACAAATGAAGAGTCAATATGACAAATCCGTTCAACCTCGTACTTTCACAGAAGGAGACCTAGTCCTCTTTTATGACCAAGATCACAATAAGCTAGGGACAGGAAAGTTAGAACCTCTGTGGCATGGACCCTACATTGTTAAACGTGTATTACATAAGGTTCCTACAAGCTAGTTGACTACGATGGAATATCTCTCGGTGAGCCCCAAAATGGGATTTACCTCAAGAAGTACTATGCATAGAACATCTTGTATGTGTGCTTTGTACACTATTGTACAATATTTTTGATTTGGTGTGTATTTTCTCTTGCATGTACGAGTTTTGTTTTAGTTTCTTATACTCTGTCTTGTGATTGCGTGCGCAAATGACATCTCCCTTTCCCATCTTTTTCAGGCTTGCAGATGGATCTAGTCGGCACACCCAGAACATTGCTTTTGCAGCTTGGGTCATTTACCACTCTAATGAGTTGGTGAGTTCAGGAGGCATTTTCCTAGCATCGACAACCAATAACGTGGCAGAATATCACATTGTCATTGGACTTTTAACCAAGGACTCCTCTCTAGGTATATCTCATCTAATCATCAATCTAGATTCTCAACTCGTGATTTGTCAACTTAATCAAGTTTACGTCGTTCGCAATCCTGTCCTATTGCGTCTCCACCTAAGAGTTCATCATCTTGAAAGAATGTTTGAATTTACACAATACTGACACATACCAAGTGAACTCAACACAACGTCAGATTCGTTACCAAATTATATTTTGGATCAATATCTTGTGCATAGATAAAACTTTTAAAAATAAAATGAATCACGTGTACATTAAAAACATCACAAATTTTAACATCATTGGCACCGCAAATATATATATATATATATATATATATATATATATAATGTGTGATAGAAAAAGTTTGTTTACATCAAAAAGTAGATAATAGGGAAAAATTTGGGCCCTCATGCCCATGATATCATCATGAAAAGACTACAAAATATATAGAGGATCCTAGTCCTCCTGCACCACGTTGTGCTTCAAGAAGCACACCACTACACGGGCCATTCGTCGGATGAAGTGGTTCAAACTCTCAGGAACCCCTACTATATGCCTTTGCATATGAAGAGGTATGTCTCGCCTCCTAAGAGGTTGGACACACATAGTCAGACCTCAGCGGTTCCTCTCAACCTCCCGAAGTGCTCCCACTGCCACCTTGTGCTCCACGACTATCTGCATGTCTCCACGAAGCCCTATTGTCGGCATCTCTGTCGGACGTGTTGCGCCTCTGTCTACATGATGAAACAAAAAATCTGTTAAGATACCTCTTTGTACACATAAAAATAATATAAAATATAAAATGAAAAATACATGACAAGCTTTGGTTTCGTACCTGACACATCCCAGTCAATTCCCTCTGGGAGCACTAAGTCTACACTGCCCCAGAAATCTACTCCGGCATATGGAAAGTCATCAATAACAATCAACTACCTTCTCCACCAAGAGAAGAAGTCAGCTATGAAATTGAACGCTAAGGCCTTGTTCCCCAATCTAGGGGAAAAACTAGTCCATGTTTCCATACGTGGCTCGATCGTCGGTTGTGCTATCAGCGTAATCTGTGGTTGCATTTGGGTATTCATTCCAAAAAGAACGAAACTAAGAAAGAGTCGTAGACAAACTGCTTCTGCCTTCCAATCCTGCACTTTTTGATTTGTTCCTTCATGTTCCAAAGGAACCCCTCACTCCAGTTAAATAATCTGGGCTCCACACATTGTAGAGTGTATGACATTTGAGACTTTGAAGCTAGGTGAGCACTTGTACTACCTGCCAAGTTGGTAATGGAAAATAGAATCGATCTCAATGCCAACTCCCTCACATCCTTGATCATGATTCGTCCGCTGACTAATCGAGATCATGGAATACAGTGGTTAGCCACATATACCTCAGTGGGCTGAGGAGTTGTTCGATGCCTAGGAAAAAGGATATGAGCCCCTCTCCTTCAGAAGTCGATAAAAAAATACACAGCGTCGAGCTCAATTTTGAGCAAATATGGTCCAATACGAAATTCTTGTTCGGCATCATCCCATAGTCCAATCAAGTACTCAAGTAACAAAACCTCTTTCTTCATTTTTTGTAGTTTGAAATACATTAGGAGACCACAGTTTCTCAAAGAATCCCTTGCTTGAGGGTTTTGCAATGCGGTGATATCGCTGAACTCATGTTCGTGCTCATTCCATTCAATCATGACTATGATTCGTGCAAACTACAAATACAACCATTTAAATTCCTTTAGTCAACCTCTTATAACAAAAAAATAGGTATTTTTAGCCTAAAAAGAAACAATTTTTTTGGTTATATGCCGACTCTCCCCTAAGCTTATTAACAGAGTGCTAGCACTCCATATAAACATGCACCAGCGCGCCGAAAACTCGATCAGTACCCCCCTCATCCCTTTGAGGGAGCATTGATCCAGTTCGATGCTTAGGGCTTCCTAAGGAGCCCAGAACTCCCTAAAAATAAGCTAAAACACAATTTTAAACCATGAGAAATGATTGAAATGGTAAGGTGACCAACCTAGTCCAGACAGAATCGGAAATGGCCGATCATAGCTCCCGTGCTCATAGCTTTAAAATCTCCCTCCAAAGGTTGAAAATTCCAAAACTAGAAGAAATTGGTGAAAATGAAATCGTAAATGAAATGTCTAACCCTATTTCACTATTATGGGGTTGATTTTTGCTAATATAAAGTTTCTTTTGTTTTTTTTTGTTTTTTTTTACGAGTCACTAATACCCTAGATGCATAATTGCCTATATTTGAAGGCTTCGAAGAAGTATATTTTTTGACAAACCTTGTAACACTGACGAGGACAATCTTTGTTATTTCTCGCACTCGAAAAAACATGAGAATATAACCGAGTAGACTTTTATCACTTTTTCGGACTCGTAAAGGTTACATGAAAAAGGAAACTCCTGGAGTCTCCTTTAAGCTCTTTTCATACTCTCTAAACATGAAAATATTATCGAGTGATCTTGCTTCCTTTCACACTTGCTTAAAAGGTTTTGAAAGGGCGTCTCCCGAGTAGCAGTTTATCTCTTTTTCGGACTTCGAAGACTAAAATTACGGAAAATGACAACCCTGGAATCGCCTTTAAGTTTTTTCCAAACTCTCTAAACATGAAAAACCACCGAGTTTTCCTTCTCTGGACTCATCAAAATCACACATTGAAGGAACCATATGGGACCGAACCCTTACTTCTTCCAGTTCATTAAACAAAGGAAGAAGGGCTTACCGAAGGTGAGTTATACCGAGCATGTGT
>ML788877.1:0-17961 GCA_009831015.1 Picea engelmannii | reverse complement strand
GGGGGGGGGGGGGAATGAAGGAAACAAGCCAAGATATATTTTAGAATTGTCACAAGTCACTCTTGCAGTCGCCCTTGAACACGACACATTATTTCTACCTACATCTTGAACACTTGGATAACCCGTTGAACCTCTGCACTGAACCAGTCCCATGAGTCTTTTCACTCCTTTGGGTCACCCGACAAATATCACAGTGTCCACTGCATTATGTTTTGGTCCATTTTACTCTTATACTGCCGAGTCATGTTGTGCATCAGTTTTGAAGGGAAGTATCCACCTCGAAATTCAACCATGACAAACTTCCAATTTCAATACCCGTGTCATTCCATAATCATTTGATTCACCATATTACATCTCTATGTCACTTTTGTGTCGTTGATGGGGGATACATCAAGGCCCTCCTTCACCGAGTCTTTTCTTGTTGAATTCAACACATCATCCGGGAATTTGACTTAGAAACCAATTAGTACCTTGGGACCTGCATGCCTCAATGGCAGGCCTCCTCACCTCCGACAATGGGTTTACATCATTGACCTCTGATCAGATTAATCCATAAATGTTAGATTTCATCTCATTTATTCACATTCATTGGATTGTAGTAGGTAACCTTGGGATTCATTGACATCATTGGTGATTTCCCTCGCACTCGTTAACGGTTTACCTAATTGACCGATAATCAAGTGGTTTCTACCATGTTTGACATCAAAACGCTTGTTCACATGGCTAGATTCATACTACATTGAGATTGGGACGAAGATCTTGGGTTGATCTTTCACTTTGTTATGTGCTTTCCCAGGATGCAAAGGAGATCCTTGAGCATAATGATATACTGTCACACAGATCCACTTTGTATTGGTCTGTGGCTATGTTTTATCATCTCGTAGATCCACTGTGTATTTCTCATGGCTACGATCAGTTCATGTCATGGAGGTATAGATCCACATTGTATCTTTGGTGGCTATACCCTTAGTCAGTATCATTATGGATCTGCAGTGTATTTATTGGCGGCCATACCTTAAGTCCTTTGTCACTCAAGTATAGGTATGCCTACCTTGGGTTTGAAACATATGATAACATTTGTTTGATGTTTGTTTGCAGCTTCTACCAGGTTCTCCGACTCCATACCCTTGCTTCAAAAAACTATAAAGAGCTCCAGTCATCAGCTTCCATCTTCTGACTTTGCATTTTGGGGGGGACATATTTTACACATCAAAATTCCTCACTTCGATAATTTCCCATTATCATTATTGTAATTGTTGCAAGTGTCGCGCTATTGTCGCAAGTTTCACAAACATTGTATTTTCATCCTATATGTGTTGCATTGCGGAAGACACCATAAGAACACTTGATACACCCTCTAAGACATGTTAGAAAAGGAAAACACATCATTTGGAAAGCTTATACAATATTTTTCCTTGGGAAATTATCATCTTAAACAAAGTTTTGGAGATCAGTGCTCCCCTGCTCACATGCAGGGAGCGCTAGCACTCCTTGTCCACTTAGCAGGGAGCATTATAATGCTATGTTGCCATCTTTGAGGAAGCATCAATTGGTTGAGAGAATATTGGGGAGAAATCCCCCTTATCTCTAAGGACATCTAGAAAGGATCCAAGTTGGTTTGGCTCAAATCCAAGCTTTAGGCTGTATCCTAGGGAGATACCACAATTGATGGAGTCATATCCTAAACTTATTCCAAAGATAACTAAGGTGGTTGAGCCTCCCAAAGCCTATAAAAGGAGGCATTCTCATGGTGAAAAGGAGGAGAATATCAATGAAAATTATTATCATTTTGAGAGTGGATCGTTCGAGCAAGGGGTTGGACAAGGAGGACTTGGTGAGGCTTCTACATCTACATCTACAGATTCTAAATACCTTGTTATGTTCTCATTAATATATGCTTGGCCTATTTCCTTGAAGTTTGTGTATGATATGATTGCATAGGCTTGTCTCTTATTGATAAATATAGTTTAAACTAATCTTGGTAGAATAGGAAGCATGCATTGTCTTTGTTGTCTATTGAATTGTAGATCTCATTAAAGAGACTATATATCAAGTTCATGTTGGACTGAGCAAGGAGAAGCTTTAGAAAAAGGTACATCTTATTTTATTCCTCTTTTTCCTTTGACTAGTTTAGCAACATTTAAAGGAATTTCAGTGTCCATTGTTAGCATTTTTATGTCTTGGTCATAGGGGTCTAGGATCCAAGAAGTCATTCACCTGTCCGCAGGGGAATTTTCCTACAACATTAGCGAGATTTAGCCAGATTTGGAGGATTCCCACCAGATTTGGTGAAAACTGCCAAACCACTTTGACCTTCCAGAAGGTGCCACGTGGTGCCTCCTCATTGGTCCACGTGTCACCTCGTCATTGGCCTGAGCCATGTCATCATGCCATGTCAACCTGCCCAGTTAGGTGCCACATCATCATTCATATAGTGCCACGTCATCATCCGTAAAGTGCCATGTCAACATCCAAACAGTGCCATTTCATCGTCCGTATAGTGCCACATCAGCATCCTTGCAACCACGTGTCACCTCTGTACAGTTCCATGTGTCACTTACGTACAATTTCACATGTCACTTCTGTACAGTTCCATGTGTCACTTACGTACAGTGTCACGTGTCACTTCCGTACAGTGCCATGTGTCACTTGTTTAGTGGGCCAAATCACCCCTGAAAATGCTAAAAATGACTAACATGTAGCATGTCCTGGTGCTGCCACATGTCACGTTGACATCAACATGACATACTGCGGACATCATCTACCACGTCAACTATACGAACTTTGACCAGTTGACTTTGACCTTTGACTTTTTTGCATGCTTGAGAAAAGTTTTGATCGCCATAACTTTCGCATGCGATGTCCATTTTTGGGAAAAAGCATACTATCGAAATCGATATGACGAGCCCTATGCGATGACGTTGGTTTCATCTGATTTTGGAAACCCTTTCTAGATCCATTTTGGATCACTTAGGAAACTTTTTTCTGCATAATATGCTTTATTTTGTGCCCCCTCTTCTCACAACTTGAGATTTTTTGATCCAGATTTATTAGCAAAACTAAATGAATAACATATTGAATATAATAACACAGAGATACAGAGAAAAAACAACAGATATCCAGTGAACAATAACTTTTATTCAATAAATAAAATAGGCTGAAACTGTAAAACTGTAGAACTGAAAACAACTTGCCCGAATGGTGGTAGCTATCTCTGAGAAGATATGTGGTTGCTACGTGCATCCGTCTAAGTAGAATGATTACAATGAGGCTCCAAAGGAATTTCTAACATTACTCATGAATGCCAAAACCCTAGACATCTAAAAACCTAACCTTAGGAGATGAAACACCAAAAATTATGTGGGCCCCGATGGGTAAGTTGGTACCTCAACTTCCTAGGGTTGTAACTTTTGCATACGACCTCCATTTTAGACGCATGATAGCCCGTTGGAAAAGTATTTTTGAGAACTACACATTATACGATCAAACTTTGACTTTATCTACAGTTTGACTATGGCAAGCCAAAAAAACACTTTTTTAGGGCCCCAAAACAACCCTGGAAGTACAGAAAGATGTACTGACATGAAAACTCCCAAAATAAGTCAGTTGGATTAGGTAGGCGGCCACCAGTCTCCAATTGGAAGCTGTATAGGGCTTTAGACAACCCCGAAAGTGTAGAACCCACAATTACAAAGAATTACAGAAGAACATGATGAACTAAAAACTGTCAAGATGAGCCAGTTGGAATAGGTGGGTGGCCACCAATATCCACATAGATCATTTGCATAATGATTCCACTCTCCAATTCTGCCACAAATTTCACTCGCCAAAACTAGAATCTTCTATTGTCATGTGCATCCTTGTTTGAATAGTTTTGATCAAATGCCATTCTGTAGATTATATCGACTGCTACAACTGACACAATTTTTCCAACATTCACATTGGGATGAGAATCCCTAACACACTTTTCTAGAAAAGAATGGATCATCAAAATTACTGCTTCTTCTCTTTGGAAGCGAAAGGTTTCAAGACTTTTGGTACTCAATAACTATGAAACGTATATTCTTTGCATCTTGAAGTCTAGACTGATTTCCTTGCTTTCCAGCAGATGCAGGAACTCTCCTTTCACGTACTTGTCATCGTTGTTGTCAAGCTTCCACTAGTTTTCTCCCTGCGCTAGTCAAACCTCCTTTCTACCTAGGGTATGGATCCGTTCTCTTTAGATTCAGCTGGCCCCTCCTGGACATCTATTTTTATCATGCATGGGGTTTGCTGTTATTGGGGTTTGATTATTCCATCTCTTGACATTCAATCTAGATGACAGGGTGAATTTTACACCCATGTTGTCATTTTCTGGTCGATAAACCTCGCTCAACATGTGCACGTTGCATAATTTTCATAACATCTTCCATCTCTCTCCGTAGGGAGACCACACCAGACACCTCCAATTTAAAAACCGAACTTGCAATATTATAACAATTACAGGAAAATCCATACTATTATGTCCATATTCTAGTTTGCCAACAACATTAAGATCAAACGATTTCAATCGAAATGAAATGTTCCTCCCCATCTTCTGAAGAAGTTCCCTTCGTCAAATCTTTCTATCAATGTTGGGATTTCCATCATGTTCCATTCTGCCACTGGTAGATATGGCACCACCATCTAATCCCCTCTCTGACCTAGGATCGAGTCCCCCCGAGAAAACGAGTCTATTTTCCCACTAATGCTCATGGGTTGTGACCCACTTTATTGGCTCCTCCTTTGAGTGCAACTTCTCTCTGCTACAGTTACCTTGAGCATGAAACCCCCTTCACATCAACAACTCGTGGCCCCCCTCGTATGGATCTAATGGACAAACACAACAATCCACTACAACAAACACATAACAACTATCACTTAATCTATCTACTCTCACCTATGCTAGGCTTCCATTTCCCTTCCATTTCCTTGGGCTCTCCCTTGAGGGAGTCAAGCCCAATCCTGATCTGATACCATATTGGGAAATGGGCGAGTGAGAGTAGACAATATTACACAAAAAAAATTGTGCGTAAGTGCTCTATTGAACAACAAAACAAAGTACATATAAATACAAGAAAATTGTCTCAAGATAGACAACTACATTGATCCACTGATTGAGGAAATATATCAACCTCACACCAAACTAGGAAGCTAACTAATTGGAGAGAATCTCTCAAACAAACTAGGCCTCAACAACCTCCTAAAAACTAGGAACAAACTCCTTTTTGTAGAGATTAGAACTCCACCTAATAATGACCAATAAACTCAATAATTAAATATGATCTCATCAAAGACAAGTGAGAGTTACATATCCCAACAGTCTCAAAATTAATTGTGTAGTTCATAAAATAATAATTTTATAGAAACGGTTTGTCTTCTATTTAAACTTTGCATTACCTGCACATTATACACATTTAGTCCCTTTATTTTTTTCATATTCATTCTAGGTTGTCCAATAGAGTAATAAAATACACCCTTGAAATTTAAAGGATGGATCCCCAATATAGGTTAAGAGTGTTTTGTAAATGAATTAGTTTGATATTTAAGTTATTAAAATCTATTTTTTTTGAAATGATATATCTATAGAAAAAGGTTAAACATTGTTTTTTTTTTAACATTTCTAGTTTGTCATAGTGCCAATTTATTTAAACAATATTTATCAAAATTACAATTTTAGATTTGATAAAATTATTATTTTTAATATAAAAATAAATTCAACACCTTTAATTACTTTTAATTTTTTATTTTTTTTTTCATTTTTTAAAATTAATTTTTAATATCTAGTTTATTTATATTCCATATAGATAATAACACATAATTATTAATAAATATAAATTATTATAGTTGATTAAAGAAAATAAACCCAACTTCACCTTCTTCTTTTTTTTATATATATATATATATATATATATATATATTGATTGCATGCAAGTTGCACGTGTTCGGAATTGGCATTATCCTTCAAGTCAACGATCTATTAAACCATCCATTTAAATAAACTTTTTTAACCATTCAAATCACCCCAGCAACAACAAAGCACGTTAGATAAGGCATGGTATGGCATGAATTTTAACGTACGTGGAATATGTACTTAAATATTTGTTAAAGATTTTTTCACACTTAAATTATACATTTAAATATTTGTTAATTTATACAATATCTTTCATATGTTAATGTTTATTTAGAATTTAGTGAAATAAAGATTTATTATTATGGGTCATTTGATGATAATGATTAGCGTTCATCAATTATGGAATTTTAATTTTAAAAAAATAAAGGATTATTTGCAATTCTATAAAAAATTATTTATATATTTGAAAAATATTATATATTAATATTTATATTTAATAATTTACATATTTAAATATTTGTAATTATGGAATTTTAATTTTAAAAAAATAAAGGATTATTTGCAATTCTATAAAAAATTATTTATATATTTGAAAAACATTATATATTAATATTTACATTTAATAATTTACATATTTAAATATTTGTAATTATTTGTAACTATATATATTATAATTATTATATATATATATATATATATTGGTTAAACAAGAACTTGTTAGGAAAGATTATAAATTTCAATTATATATTTGACATATTATTATTATTTTTATTTTATTATTATTATTATTATGATACATTATTATTATTATTTTTATTTTAATAATGATAATGATAATTTAATTTAAAATTATAACTTCACTAAATTTACTATTATTTTAATAATGATAATGATAATTTAATTTAAAATTATAATTTCACTAAATTTACGTATAACAAGATCAAAGGGAATATATCTGCAACTATAAACACTGGGAAAGAGAACTACATTGATAATGAAGAGGTGAATCTCAGTTGGGTCCTCATCCTCGGAATGATCATTTGGGCAATTTGGAAAGAAAGGAACCGACGCATCTTCAAGAAAAAAAAATGGACGGTAGAAAAGATCAAGGAAACCATCATCTCCATGACAAGAGAAACGGTACAGAGCCGCAACTGCCACCTGAGCAGTGCGCAACTCACAACTGAGGATCTCATAATCCTTGAGGCCTTTCGACTGAAGGACGGACACAACCCCTTTCAAATGAGATGGCCAACGCAACTCCAAATAGGTGAGCGCAACTGGAAACTGCCACCAGAGGGTTCCCTCAAGCTGAATTTTTATGGGGCATTGAAAGGTAACCCAGGCCGGACAGGGTTGGGAGGCGTTATCAGGGACAATCAAGGAAATATCATTCGGCTGTATACTGGGAGTTTCGGGAACTCAACCAACAATGCAACGGAGTTTGGAGTCCTGGAGACTGGCCTAGAGATTCTACGACGGGAAGCAATAACCAATACTATAGTGGAAGGAGATTCCATGCTAGTGATCAACACAGTAAGGAAGCTCCAAAACAACACTAGAATGGGAAAAATCCAGAAACATTGGCGCTTGGCACAGTCCCTGCAAAGAATTCAGGAGCACATACAGTTGGGGATTGAAGTAGAGATGCGTTGGGTACGAAGGTCATCCAATGGCCTAGCGGACAGAATAGCTAACGAAGGTGCAGACGGAGCGGAACCAGGACTGGACAGAATATGAGTAACATACCAAGTGGTCAATTCCGAACAGACTACACTCAAATAGCAGTAAAGGATTACGATGGCATCTGAAGTACGGACGACCACAACGAGATTGGAGGCTCAGAAGTACTTGAAAGGCATGTAGGACCCCGTCAGAATCTGAAAGGCCAACATGCCAACACGGATTCCAATTCAGACCCAAGTTACACCACAGGAGGAGATACAATACGGCGGCCCTATTACTAGAAATGAGTACAGGGACTTCTCGTGGGAGCAAAGGAGGGATATCCAGCAGGAGGAAAAGTACACAGAACAAAACGGTTGGCCAGGGGCGAGGTTGAGTACGCATCACCTATACATAGGTAAGGGGGGAGGAAATGATTAGCATACAAGGTGCAAAACAGGGGAGCAACGCAGGGATGACGGCAGGAATCCAAAGAATGTACGATCCAAATCAATGTGACAGAACCTGAAAGGACACCACTATTAGAGATCAATGATTACCAGGAGAAGCCAACAGCCGAGGAAACCCAATAAAGGAAACATCACCAGAGGAAACCACAGATCGGAGAGAAGAAATCACAAAGGCCATACTAAGCACCAAGAAGTAATGGAAAAAAGTGGATGACGAACTCAAGTTGATAAACATGCAGAGATGACAAGACTGAAGAAGACCCAGAGAAAGAGAGGCCCCCAGGGGGAGGCTCATTCAAAAAGTGCCTGGAAGATCACGAAGGTGGAACAGGTGGCCAGAGAGGCCAAGGAAATCTTCCTCAAGCAGGTCGACCCCAAAGGGAAAGAAGTCATAGAGAGGTGGGAAAGAGAAGTCAACAACCAGCGACAGGGAAAGGAATGGGATGAACTCATTCAAGAAGTCGACGGGATTAAGGACCTGAGGACCACTCAACCAAGAAAGACCCTCTACCAAAAAATGGTGGAAGAAGCCTGGTGCACTAAAATGTTGATAGGCAAGCTGAAAGCTGACAGGAAAGAGACCAGCAAGGAAGCGATCAGGGGACATAAGAAGGAGCTCACAAAAATCATGAACCGACTCAGCAACTTGGAGACTCTTGCCAGAGGAATAATGGAGGACCAGAGGAGTCAAAACGAAAAGTTGTAGCAACTGGCAGAACTATTTCACATCTATCTCCGCTACATCCACCATTTAGACATAACTCCTGAGGACCAACGCGAAACTCCAACCAACATCAGAAGGAGATGCATGGTAGAGCAAACAGAGGAAAAAGAAGCAAGTAAGAAAGGAGACGACAACCAGCCAATCATCTTGGACTAACACAGCACAAACCATGGTTTTTATGCATTGCTTACTGTTATTTGTTACTGAATATGTTAAGTTATGGTTTTCTGCAAACTGGCTTAAGAGGACTGGGTTGGTTTCCCAGGGTGGCGGCCCAGCTCCCTCGTTTTTGTTGATAGTGCGTATACAACGGCCTTGATCTGGTTTCTTTTTTGGGGCAGATCCAGGGACCCCTCCCTACTTTTCCTTTTTGTACTATAAGTTTTTATAGTTATATAAAATCTCAACTCACTTACAAAAAAAAAAATTACTTATAAAATATTTTTGTTTTTAGTTAAGGGATCCCTCCTACCTTTTAGTATAGTTATATTGTATAAAATTAAATAAAAAATGATTAGAAAAAATTATATATTTAAATAATAAGAAATTGTTCATAAAAATCTCCATTTTTGAAAAAAATTGTTGAAGTAAATCTTTAATTTAGAAAATATTACCCCAATAAGTGAAAAATAGCGAAAATGTTGCCCCCAAAAAGAAAAAATCGTGAAAATACAGAGTGAAATTGTTGCATAAATGTGTTAAAATCATTTCGACCGAAATAATTTATATCTTTCCATGTTGAATCATTTCATCCCCCATTTTTTTTTCGGTCGATAGATGTTTGATTTTTAACTTTTTGACCGAAAATATGTTTTTAGTTGAAAGCTAGTTTTTCCATTAAATCTAACTTTTAGCCAAAAAACACTAATTTTCGGTCGAACTAACAGTTCGGCCGAAAACCTGCACTTATGGTACTTTTCATAAAATTGTCACTTCTCTTTAGCTTAGTCCAACTTTGGAAGGAGCTGACTCCTTAAAATACTATGAGTTTGGTTTCAGAACTAATACCAACAATTTTAGAATTGAATCGACTTTCATTTGATACAATTTGTAGTCAATTTAATTGTTTTTTAGTATTTTTAATTAATTTTATGAAAAATGTCTCCATTTTATTTTTAGATGACATAATGAAAAATCAATATCTGTAATAATACATTGTTGAAAATTATGAAAATTTATATTACGAAACCTTTCATTGTCCTCTTCAAAAGTGTATTTTTAGATTTTACTATTAAATCGAAATTAAGGCATATACATGGAGTCTCACTAAGTGTGTTTAAAATATGTAACTTTTTCAAATTGGTCAAATTCAAAAAAAAATGTAGTAATTATCATATTCATTCGTTAAATTCAAAACTATAGTCATATTTTAATAGAGTCAGTTTAGATTGTTGCAACATATTTTGTTTTTCATAAACAAAGTTTAATAATGAGTACATCCGCGTCTAAAAGCATAACTCATTATGAGTCCCTTCATTTTTAAGGAACATATAGTAAAACAATCACTAAATTGACATATCAAATGTCAATAAAAAAAGTTCAAAAAATAGTCAATAGAAAGCTAACAAAATTGATGACAAGTTTTGTCTTTACTATAAAGTGAAATTCTAAAAAAAAAAAAATTGTTTACCGGAAGTTGAAAAACTTATGAAAATATATTTTATTTTCTCAAAAAACAAGGAAAATAGACACCCACATTCATAATAAAATATCTTGTTAACATAATTTAATTTATTGAATATTTATTGAATAATCACAGGATTAGAAACTTGGATTATACACTTAAACTCATTATAAAAAATAATAAACTTAAATTCAAAGGGGTTGGATCCATTAGTGAGAAATAAAGATTTTTTCACTGATGACCAAGGTTCAATTCCCATGATAGCATCCAACCCCTAAGGTTTCCAAGGGGACACCCAAAGGTAGTGGTTGAGTGTGTGAGGCTTGCATTGCACTCCCCAAACACACATAAGTGGATCAAATCCCACCCTCTTTTCATCCTTAAGATTGGAGACTAACTATTATGGCTTCGACCATAATTTTATCCGAGGGGTAGCAGGAGCAAGGGGGTCCTTTATGATCTTGAGGGACAAAATGAAACATAGTTCACTTGAGGATCGAGAGCTGCCACAAAAAATGAAGTAGAGGCAATGGAAGTCTATCAAGGTTTGTGCATGTTCAAAGAAAAGGGTATTATTGTCACGATGGTAGTGGAGGACTCATCTATCATTGCTAGATCTCTCTCTATGTGGACTACACCTCAAAATATTGGATTGCCCGAATTATTCAAAGGTCCTTGGATTTGGCCAAAGATCTCGACAATCTTGAGTTTTTTCTAGTGTTAAGGTCTCAAAATAAAAATGCAAATCATTAAGCCAATAATGGTGTTTCCATGGAGGAAGGTTATTTAGCCATTAATAAAAGGGACACAATAACCAAAGTCATCCTATGACATTAATCAATCAAACCATGAAGAGCCTCCCCATGAATAGGTGTAAGTGTATGCAAGTTGGAATGGAAGGGGAATTAAATCCCACACTCCTCATTGTTAATTCAGTATTGGAACATGAAATTATAATATGTACCACGATGGATTTTCCTCTTGAATGTGGGTTTTCAACCTGGGTTTATCTCTCAGTGTTGTTTATTCGCTTCCTGTTTGGTTCTTATGTTATGTAAAGATGACAAGCTCAAGGTCATGAAGGGTGGGAACATGATCTATCTATTGTGAGTTTTCTTGGCCCTCTAGCTAGAACGACTTGCATTTGATTCAGGTTAGTGGAAACCATGGCTCTATGTCACCGTGAAAATAAATGCTACGTGCTATGTGAGTTGGAATTTGTAAAAGAAGAATGCAACATTGTGTAAGAGAATTGTCTAAGATACAAAGTTCCATGGAGAATAATTCTATGAAAAGAAATAGATGGTAAGAATATTGGTATGAGCTATGGAAAATTGAGACCAAGGAGAGAGTAAAAAGCCTGGTGAAAATGAAGGTGTTTATACACTCACATTCACAAAAGTAGTTCGATCTAGAAGAAATGTTATGATATTTTGGTTCTTGAGTTGATAAAGTGGTAGAACAATTGTGTATCCCTCCTTAGGGTACTATGTCTCCTCCTACTCTAGTTTCCAGGATCAATGGAAATTCCTCCATTATTTCTACTAGGATCAAAGAGGAGGCTACCAAACAATCTCACCTTTTGGGTCAGTAAAACATGGAAATGGGCACAGGTGAAGAATCTATGAAGACCTCACCTTGCAACAATAGGTAGAAATGATATCTAAATACCTTTTTAAAAACTTTATGTCAAAATTTAGTAATGTTTTACCGTGTTATTAGTACCTTCCAAAGAGGGTACTCTAGTAATTGGATTTGTGTTAAACAACCTTCAAATTGATATTAGTGGGTGCATTTTACAAAACATTTTCGAAACATATTCAAAGTTCTATAAAAATAAAAAATTAATTTGATTTTTTTCCAAAATAAAACTTATTTTTAAGATTTTTGAAATTTTTTAAATTTTAAAATCATTTTTTTCATTGGCTGAGGCATTTTGATGGGACATAATTTCCCCTAGTATGTTTGAATTTGTTGTCATATTTGTCAGTGTTATAAAATTATTTAAAAATTCCAAATTGTAAAATTTGACACATACCCATTTCTGTAAATGCCTTACACATACCATGATCATAACGTTAAATCCTATCATAACATTAAATCTTGTCAAAACCACTGACAATAATAGAGTCTCCTCTGACAAAACTTCAGACCACATACTACCTTACCGCCTCAACCTTCCTAGCAGAGTCACCTCTAACAATAGCAATGTCTCCTTTCACAAAACTTCACATTACATATTGCCTCATCGCCTCAACCCTCCACAATGTTTCACTCCTGCAATCATGCTTGATTTAATATCATAGTCGACCTCTCTAGCTCGACCAAAGACATGACCATTTGAACCAAAATACTACCATTGTTTTCATAGGATATTCCTCAAGTTATTTTTCCTTGGAGGGTAGGCTACTTACCATAATTTGGAGGGTCAGCTACAATGAAGCTATGCAGTAAACAAATGTACATTACTTACCAGAATTTGGAGGGTCGACTACAATGAAAATATGCAGTAAAAACAGGTACATTACTACACTAGTATAATTTTTTTCCTTTGATTTTTTTTTCTAAAATCAATCCCCTATGAGGCCCCCCAAAAAAATAAAAATAATACTTATTGAGGTAGACAAACAACATTTGTTTTTTCAGTATCATGTTATTTCAATAGCCAAATCGGTATGGACTAGCATTCTTCCATAATTTTTTTCCTTTCATAAACTGAAACAAGAATCAATGGACACCATATAAGATTTTTTGGACAGATTGAACAACACTCTAGCTAAATATCCTAGTCACTGAATAGATCAAGACATGTTGAGAACAGTATGAAGAAAATGAAGAAAAAAGAAAGATGACAGTGCTAGAATACCAAATCGCTATTTTATCCAAAATATTGGATGCTTACCGAGGTATATATGTAAGGGTCATTTAACAAAGTGGTGGATAATATGGACAAACATATGAAACCGATCATCTTGTATCTGGTTTTTATAAGATATTTCCTTTACAATGTTTTGTATGTGTCTTCTTTCATGATCCCAACCATTTCATACTCTCCCTTACCTGAATCTCTGCTTCTAGTTCTTCGACTGGAGTTAAGACCTCTACTTCTGGTGATGGCACTATTATTTGTTCTTCAACCCTTGATTATTCCTCTATCTCTTTGGCCTATGTCTCACTGGGTAAACAAAGTAAACTTGTTTTTGATTCAATGAAAGCACTCGGTGCCCTTACCTGTCGTTGGGTAAACAAAGTAAATTGGTTGTTGATTGAATGCAAGGACTCGACAGAAGAAAAAACACTCTCACATGGGTAGGGGAATTGAATGATCAGGGAAACATCCTGGCATTTTCAATCTCTTGATCCCCTAAGCGAAATTTCGAACCAATATGGGTCAGGTTAATTCTTTAACTCCCTCTAATCTCAGGTGGATATTAGTTAATTATTAACTAGTTAAGGGTGAACCCAAGGGCACTTGCAGAAATAAGAGGTTCAACTTGTTGCAGGTTTATCAACAGGAAGATCTAATTACGAGTGAGTTATTAGTGGGCATATGATAAAAAAATAAACTCGTAATTAGAAAGTATACAATAGAAAAATGAATAGGCAGGTAGGTGATTGATTTATTTACCATACTAGCCAAAGGCATTCAAGTTTTAGATGAGCAACGACTTAACAGAATAGAACCCCTGCCTCAATAGCTTTCTCCAAGCTAGTGAAAAGTTACGGCCATGCTCACTGGCCACATGTGGAATGTTAGTGGAGTATGCATTCATGCTATATGTTGAGGAGATGGCAGAGGTTTTCATACAAATTACATTAAAATTTATCAATCCCAATGAACATTATGTTAGAAAAATAAGATTGTGTAGCAATAAAATAAAAATAAATGTGGAAATAAAACACAAAAGATACACAATACAATATAGAAACAGATATATGTGGTTCACCCAGTGTGGGCTACATCCACCAGAGAAATTTGTAGGTCCTTCCTTTTTATTATCCAACAAATGAAGGGATACAACCTACATCAAACCCATTATAACTTCCTCTTCTTTCTCTCACAATCTCATTTCTCAGAATACAATATTCGCCATGATCCATAGTTGCAATACATTTCCCTCATAAAACACAGTTTCCTTCTAGGGAAAAAACCCTAACATAACTTCTACCATCAGATTCGTGACCATATAATGAACGGTCCAGATTTACTATGAAATTGCAATATACATTTACAAGGCAATTTTTTCTTTGGGGGCTTCGCCTCCAAGCCCCCATCGGGGGCCCATTTTCCCCCGGAGCCCCCAGCCGGGGGGATGAGGCCCCCAAACCCATCAAGGGGGGAAATACCCCCAACAACCCCCCCGTGTGTATGGGTGTACAATATTCTGGGGTGTACAGTCTTCATGGGTTATAAACATGACTGAAAACAAATACCTATGAAACATGAAGATAATCAGGCTACACAACCAACAATCTCCCACTTGGAGACTGATCATAACAACTCCACTATTGTTGTACCTGTTGGACTATACTTCACCCTTGACCTGGAAAATTTATCATCTTCACCTTCATGTTTGAAGACCAACTGAAAATGGACAGGAACTCAGTTTCTCCCTGGTTTCTCCCTTTGTTAACATGTTTGCAAGATTCTGGCTAGTGTGTATCTTTTCCAACTTTAAATGTCCATTTTCCAAGACAGATCGTATGAAATGGTACTTGAGTTTTATATTCTTAGTCTTCGAATGGAAGTTTGAGTTATTTGCAAGATGAATGACACTCTCACTGTCACAGTACAACCTGCTATTCTCTTTGCTCTTTCTCAATTCGACCATAAACCTATATAACCAAATCATCTCTTTACTAGCCTCTGTAGCAACAACATATTCTTCCTTTGTTGTTGAAAGTGCAAAAACCTTTTGCAGTTTCAAAATCCAACTTATTTTTGTTCCACCTATAGTAAAAACATACCCTATGGTGCTCCTCCTATTATCTTTATCACCTGCCATATCTGAATCAACATATCCCTATAGAATAATGTTTGACCCTCCAAAACATAATGCATGAGTAGTAATACCTTTCAAATACATGAGAATCCACTTTACTGCCTCCCAATGTTCTTTACCTGGATTGTTCATATACTTACTCACAACTCCCATTGCATGTGCAATATCTAGTCTTGTGCAAACCATCACATACATCAAGCTGCCAACTGTTGATGAAGAAGGGACCATAGACATGTATTATATTTCCTCCTATGTCTTGGGACACATTTCTGTGGTTAAATTGAAATGGATGGCCAAAGGTGTACTAACTGGTATTGCATTCTTCATTCTAAACCTCTCCAACACCTTCTCTATGTACTCACCCTGAGACAATGTCAAATTTCGATTTTTCCTATCTCTTGTTATTCTCATACCAAGGATTTTATTTGTAGCACCCAAATCCTTCATCGCAAATGAATTAGCTAATTTTTTCTTGAGCACATTTATATCCTGCATATTAGACCCTGCAACAAGCATGTCATCTACATACAATAGCAAGATAGTATAGCTTCCATTTGCTATCTTTTTAAAATAAACACAGTGATCAAAATGACATCTACTATAACCTTGTTCTATCATAAACCTGTCAAACTTCAAATACCACTTCCTTGGAGATTGATTTAGGCCATACAAGCTCTTCGTCAACCTGCATACCAATTTTTCCTTCCCTTTGACCTCATACCCCTGTGGTTGTTGCATATAAATCTCTTCCTCCAAATCCCCATGGAGAAAATTTGTTTTTACATCTAACTGTTCAAGATGTAAATATTCTATTGACACAAGACTTAAAATAGTCCTAATTGAAGTCATTTTCAAAACAGGAGAAAATATTTCATCAAAATCTATACCTTTATTTTGTGCAAACTCCTTTACAACAAGTATAGCCTTGTACCACTTTTTGCCTCCATCTTCTTCCTTCATCTTGTAAACCCATTTATTTTGCAATGCTCTTTTTCCTACAGGAAACTTAACCAAATCCCAATTTTGGTTATTTACCAAGGAATCCATTTCCTCTTTTATGAATTGCTCCCACTTCTTTTTAGTGTCTACCTACATTGCCTCTTCATAACATTCAGGTTCACTAGAATCAGTCAAAAATATATAATACAATGAAGGAGAGTATCGTTCAAGGGGTCTACTTAACCTAGTAGATCTTCTAACAACACTTGCAAGAGTTTGAGGTACTTGTTGCTCCTGTTGTTGTACATTTTGATTTTTTGGTACCTTTGGAATTTATTTTTCAGTGATCTCATCAAGCACTGTGTATTCTAGTTTTTATTTTTCCTGTTTCTTTCCCTGCAACTGATCTTTGTACATGACCTTCTCATTGAATATGACATCTCTACTCCTAATGATTTTGTGATTTTCATAATCCCATAAGAGATAACCAAAATCATTAACACTGTATCCAATAAAGGTACACTTCTTGGATTTTGCCTCAAGATCTGTTCTATTTTCTTTATCAATATGGACAAATGCTTCATAACTGAAAGTCTTCAAAAAAGAATAGTTTTCATTTTTACCTATCCATGCCTTCTCTGGAATTCTACCATCCAAAGAGCTTGAAGGTCCTTTGTTTATTAAGTAAACAAAAATATCTATAACACCTTCCCATAACTGTAAGGGAAAACCAGCATGCAATCTCATACTCCTTGCACGCTCCATGATTGTCCTGTTCATCCTTTCTGACACAACATTTTCTTGTAGTGTTCCTGAAACTGTCTTCTCTCTATGAATCCCATGGTATGAAAAATAATCATCAAACTCATTGCTGCAATATTCATCTCCATTGTCTGATCTGATACACTTCAACCTTTTTCTTGTCTCATTCTCAACCTAAGATTTCCATTTCTTAAAAGTATCAAAAACATCAGATTTTTGTCGAATGTAATAAACCCAAGTTTTTATAGTTGCGTCATCAATAAAAGTAACATAATAACGAGATACACCAAGAGATGATACTTGAATTGGTCCCCATACATCTATATGCACAAGCTCTAACCTTTCACTCTTCTTTTCTTTTCTGACTCTAAGAAATCTGACTCTCTTCTGTTTTCCATAAACACAATGCTCACAGAAATCCAAATCAATTTGTTTAATATATGGAAACAAATTTCTTTTTTGAAGTATCTGCATCCCCTTTTCACTCATGTGTCGAAGCCTATGATGCCACAATGTTGTATCCACTCCTCTAGAGTGAGTATTACCAATACATAAATACAATGTACCTAACTTCTCTCCTTTTGCTATCACTAGTGATCCTTTGGTGACCTTCCATGCCTTATTTGTAAATATAGATATACAACCTTCAATTGCAAAATACCCTGTTGAAATTAGATTTTTCTTTAGATCTGGAACATGTCTTACCTCTTTCAACAACCATTGGCTTCTATTCCTTTGCTTTATTTTTTCCTTTCCCATTCCAACAATTTTGCATGGTGCATCATTACCCAAATGAACTTGTCCAAAATCACCTTGAACATAATCTAGGAAATGTTTCCTATGGGGTGTGGCATGAAATGAATCCCTTGATTCTGCTGCCCAAGACTCAGAAATATTATCTA
>ML788876.1:199146-250292 GCA_009831015.1 Picea engelmannii | reverse complement strand
GTTTCAGGATTTTAGGGATCGTGTTTACAAAAGGTATGTCATCGATGAATCCCGATTTCTGAAATCGCGATACGATTAACTTAAGTCTTAAATTTTCGTATTAGTGAATTAATTAATCAGGATTAAGGACTAACTTCCAAAACATGATTAATTTAGTTTAAACACAGATTATGAGTCGGGACTTCATGTTTCGGGATTTCAGGGATCATGTTGACAAGAGGTATGTTATCGTTGAACCACGTATCCCAAAATTGCGATACGATTAACGTAGTTTTTAATAATTAATAACTTCCATATTTCGGGAAAACGGGGATCAGGATTCCGCAATTGGAAATTCATTAAAACATATGTTCTCAATAAACCTCGAATCCCAAATTTTTTTTAAAGGTTAGTCTTAACTCCTTTGGGGTTTAAGCTTTTCATGATTTAAAAAAATAACTTTACAGAAAGCACGTCAGGACTTTTATAACATTTTTGGTTTTTTGCCTTTTATCGTTTAAAGAATAAATCTTGTCGGGATTTCAGTACCGACCTTTTGGAAATGATAGTGAGGATTATGCTTTATGTAAAGCCAAAACCCGAAAAAGGAAAACTTTTTGCCTTAGAAATGAAACTTTAAAAACTGTTTCAACAGGATCATTAACTTGATTTGTCCCATCATCTTCTTCCATGAGATCCTCATTTGATTGATCGTGTTCCTTAGCTTGTACAACAACATTTCTACTAGTACTACTTGGTGAAATTGTTTAATTTTCAATGAGCTATGGCTCATGCATTTACTTTAAATTTTCTGTTTAACTTTTACTTGAACCATAACTACTACAACAAACCAAGATCACAAGAAGAATAGCCATGCACAAGAACAAAAGAAGTATCCTAGGAAACCCTTCTCAGCAAGGGAAGAAAACCCAACCAATCCTTTGCTATATTCTTCAAGAGAAATACCTCCCACACCATGACCAAACCTAGCACACAAGAGGGTGTTGTAATTCTCATAATTTCAGACCACAACTTCTGAAATCATGAGATGACACAATGTTCAGTGTGTTTCCTCAATGGGGATTCACCTTTATTTATATAATACTTATCACATCAAATGATGTGTCTATTGGCACAATAGGGCCAACCTCAATAACTCAAAATATAATTAATAATTACCATATTAATTATCTTTTACATTAATTATCTTTTACTTTATGGTGGGGTCGACTGTACCCTTTACATCACAAATAGGGTTACAGGTAAGTCCGACTCTTGGAAAATATAGCAAGGGATCTCATACACCCACTAGTGCTTAGCCACTAGTGGCACATCCATCTGTGCTCAGCCACAAAGATGCCCACATATCTATCTCATTACATCTCACAGGAGAATCACACTCAATAGTACTTAACCACTAGGATCACGTTCACTTGTGCTCAACCACAGGCACTTCCAACTCAACATATCACTTTCTCACTATGTCTCACGAGAGAATCACACTCATTAGTGCTCAACCACTAGGATCACGTTCACCTGTTCTCAACCACAAGCATGTCCAACTCAACATATCTCTTTCTCACCGCGTCTCACAGGAGAACCATCTGGAGCATCACATCATCTCAAATATCTACACAGAGTAGACTAACACATCATTTCATCTCCGTCTTAGAGAGAATGGCACAGACAACTCATGGGCATCCTCACCCCATAGGGGCACAAAACATTCCATCTCCGTCTCAGAGTGGAACCACACACCCAACTCATGGGCTTCCTCACCCCACACAAGGGCACAATGTTCCATCTCCATATTAGAGAGGAACCACACACTTGTCTCATGGGCACACCCAACTCATGGGCTCTCTCTCAGGTTTACTCATTCAGTTTGAGTCATGGAGGATGTCCCACGCAATTGTAATCATCAACACTCCCTCTCAGCTAGGGAGGCATTCTCCACCAGGCCAATTCTCTCACGAAAGTACTCGAACTTCATCTTGGATGTAATCATCAACACTCCCTCTCAGCTAGGGAGGTATTCTTCACCAGACCAAGTCTCTCACGAAATTACCCAAACTTCATCTTGATAAGCGGTTTGGTGAAGATATCTACAATCTTCTCATGTGTAGGAGGGTGTTGCTCGTGTATTGCTTTCCTCTGCACCATGTCTCTAATTTTATATCAACATGTTTTGATCTATCATGAAACATAGGGTTCTCAGAGAGCTTCACACCACTCTAGTTATCATAATGAATAATAATAGGATCCATATCATGATCAAATAAATATGTCAGAAGCTTGTGAAGCCACACTGCTTCGTGCACTGCCATACTCAATGCTATGTACTCTATAAACTCAAGTGTACACTGGAGGCATATCTCAGACCATATACAACTATGCCTCGTAGATATCTCAATACATGTTTTGTTGCTATCCAGTGAGTCTGTCTTGAATGACTCATAAATTGACTAAGTACATTCACTACATAGCATATATCGGGTCTAGTGTTAACCATATACATCAGTGATCCGATCAGTTGTGGATGAATCTTGTCTGAATCATCATCACTCATTTTCTTCAAATCCATCACCATCGGTGTAGTCATGGATTTGCATTCTGTCATTATGAACTTCTTTAATGTCCCCACTGTATATTTTTCTTGACTCGGGAAAAATGTCATCAGTACTTTGTCATATTCTTGTCCCAAGAAGTAGTGATACCTAGATCCTTCATCTCGGAATCAAAAGTCAAAGCTTTCTTGTATCCAACAACAAGGCTTCCTGAATAAGTCATGAAAATCAGGTTCTCATCACCAATAATGTAATAATATAGGTTTGGATCATAAACACTCTTGTTGAAACCCAAACTCATCAAGAATCCATCCATCATATTTTACCAAGCACGAGGAGTCTTCTTTAGTCCATACAGGGATTTATTCAACCTGTGCACATGATATTTCTCGTCGTATATCATGAATCCTTCTGGATGCTCGATGTAAAATTATTTCTCAATCTCATCATTGAGAAAGGATGTATTTACATCCATATGATGTAGTTTCCAACTCATGGATGATAGTACAGATATAATTGTATCGGGCTACTGGATTAAATGTCTCATCATAGACAACTCCATCTGTTTGTGGGAATATTATGGCTACAAGTCTTGCATTATATTTCTCGAAACCTCCATCAACTGCATGTCCCTCTACCCCTTGAATAATTTGTCAATATTAGACTTTCCTTTCATGGCCTATAGAAAACTTTCTAGGAATATTAACTGGAGAAAATGGATTAAATACTGTTTCTCTCTGAACTGTTGAAGGGGAGAAGATATTGTCTTTTCCTTCTTCTCAAATAGTTTTGACTCCCTCTGAGTCAAGTGAATCCCTATGAAGTCTAAAGGATAACCATCTTCCTTTGTTGTTAACCTTCCTAGAACAAAGAAACAAACAAAAGGAAACAAGATAAGAATATCTCCTAGAGGAGATTCATGAATACATCTCTAGAATAAAAACAATTTTAAGGATTGTTGTCACAGCTACAATACCTACTTGTAATGTAGCAACCTTAGAAATGTAGGTTAGAGGAATGATAATTAAAATAATCAAACCTGGAGTCTTCACTTCCAGTGTGTTTTTCCTATGAATGCACTGATATCCTTCTGGATCCACGATTGCAACAAAGGTTCCTTCCTCCTGCAAGTACCCTCATGACAATGATGCAAATAATATATATAAGTGCATACCTGAGAGTGTACACCAATGAAGATTCTTCTTGCTTGTCAATGTCATGATGAGCAATGACATTCCTTGCTTGTTTACCATAGACTAAAAGGAAAATTATGTTGTTGTAGCTTCCTGTGGCCACCTTCCACTGCTACATTCTATAAATAGACATGTTTTCCCCTATAGCCACCTTGTACCATACACATATCTTCATCAACCTTGTAGCTATTTTGTCCAGAAGTACACTACTGCCACTTTCAACACTTGTTGTTCTAACGATGTCACAAATAGTCCTTAACACGTTTGACAATATTTAAAATTCAATCTTGGATTTCATCATGAACAAGTTCTTGAGCATGTTGACCTAGAATTGACACGTAATCATAAGTTTTGGCGATAAAAAACTTTCCAAAATATTGACCTCAAGACTGTAATCAAGGATTTATTGTTGTTTGTAGATGACATGAGTAATAATGAGAATATTCTTGTTGTCAACCAATGTCTTGATTGTCTGAAATACCCTTGAAATGATAGCACAAATATTTAATACCAAAAACTTCAAACAACCACTGTTGTTGTCTTTCAGATCTATTAATAATGCAATACAGAGCTTGTGCAAATCAAAATACAATATTGCAAATAGATTTTCTGCCTCAACCATTCTGTGCTCCAGATCATCTCCAATACTAAAACTTTGTGGTTCAGTAAGTTTCACCGGTCCACTCTTCTCACCTACAAGCAACTCTAGATGAAGTGTTTTCCAAAGTGATATATGCCCAAAATAGCCCAGTGTAACCTGAAATTTGAATTCCCTTTCAACAAAAAATACTTCTCTATCATTAGATACAATTACACTAGACATTTCTTTTGGTGGAAATACTTTCAGAAATTGTTATCGTAATGGTGTGTTCATTTTAGGCAAGGGTAGCTCTCGTTCTTCTTCAACAAGCACTATTTTCTTACCAATATCTTCAATGCACTTAGGCAAGCGATTATAATTTCATGTGGAGAGAACTTCAAGAGTAGATGGAACATCATAGACAAGACATCAACAACATCCTTCTATATTCGTTGGGATATACACCAACACTGCCATTAAATACTTGCATCAATATATGAGATCAAAAGATGACAAGATGGAGCAATAAGATAGCCTTCTATTGGATAACATCCATGAAAACACAGTATATCCCAGATCTAATATTATAAAAGATTTAAGAGAAAAAATAGATCTCTTATGCTAGTAAAGTCCCATGTAACACAACAAATACTATGTTCCAACAAAGAAGTAAATACAAGTACAAAATGATGGCCTTACAGAGATATAACTTAGAATTTAGACTTGGCCTCATGTCTCCTTAACTGTGTTGTCACAGGTCTATAGTTAGGGATCTTCCTTGCTGCAACGACTTCAATCAACCTATGGTTTATGGCTGAGCTTGTTCCCAAAGCCTACGACCATCTTATTTGGACAGTCGACCCTCCTCACAGAGCTTAACCAGGTATGATAGGCCCACGACTAGATTTTTAACTTCATCACAAAAATGGAGTAGATCCGACCCTCTCTTAGCAGTCTACAAGATCCCATGACTTTCAAATTTTTCTTTTCACTGTGCATATGGTCTTCTTCAAGAACCTCTCTGAAATGATGTTGAATTTTCAATGAGCTATGGCTCATGCATTTACTTTAAATTTTCTTTTTAACTTTTACTTGAACCATACCTACTGCAACAAACCAAGATCACAAGAAGAATAACCATGCACAAGAACACAAGAAGTATCCCGGGAAACCCTTCTTAACAAGGGAAGAAAACCCAACCAATCCTTTGCTATATTCTTCAAGAGAAAGACCTCCCACACCATCACCAAAACTAGCACAAGAGGGTGTTGTAATTCTCATAATTTCATACCACAACTTTTGAAATCATGAGATGACACAATGTTAAGTGTGTTTCCTCAATGGGGATTCACCTTTATTTATATAAGAATTATCACAATAAATGATGTGTTTATTGGCACAATAGGGCCGACCTCAATAACTCAAAATATAATTAATAATTACCATATTAATTATCTTTTACATTAAATATATTTTACTTTATGGTGGGGATGACCTATACCCTTTACATCACAAATAGGGTTACATGTAAGTCTGACTCTTGGAAAATATAGCAAGGGATCTCATACACCCACTAGTGCTTAGCCACTAGGGGCACATCCATTTCTGCTCAGCCATAGGGATGTCCACATCTCCATCTCACTACGTCTCATAGGAGAATCACACTCACTAGGGCTCAACCACTAGGATCACGTTCACCTGTGCTCAGCCACATGCACGTCTAACTCAACAGATTGCTTTCTCACTGTAACTCACAGGAGAATCACACTCACTAGTGCTCAACCACTAGGATAACTTTCACCTGTGATCAGCCACTGAAACATCCAACTTGTTATCTCCCAAAATGAATCAGTCAATGTGTTTCATTTTGTAGGTGATAGCGTGGTCGTTAATAGGATTCTATATAAATTTTTAGATTCTAGAAGTGTCAAAACATAGGATTTAAAATTGTACCCTAGAAATAAATTGATCCTCAAAAGGCTGTTTTTTAAATTTTGTGAAAAGTCTTTTCACCAGCTAACATATGTTGCTAAGTTGATGTTAGATGGTGAAAGCCTCAGTTTTCAATGGTTAAGGTGTACTCCCCGCAGGCAAGTAAGCTGGTGAAAGTGCTAAACACAGATTTCTTTTCAATGACTCCAAAATAAAAAAGGGAAACACTCGACACACGTCACACAATCATTAAGGAGTGCTAGTCGAAACAAATGATGATGATGATACCATTTGTTCACTTTTTAATAGGACATTATGGTGGATTGTGCTTCTGATTTCGTGCAACAAAAATGAGAGGATTGGAGATGATGAATTCACATTCATCATTAGAGACAGAGGAGAAAGTACTTGCCACCCCACGACATCAAATCAATATCTTTTGTTTTGAATTCATGGTGTTCATAGGCAATATGATATGGTTTCATTTTCAAATTGGTAACACAAAAAAATTTCACCAGCGCTAGCCTCGTCTGTATCAAGAGAATTACCATGTCAACCGTGTGCAAATCAATCAACTTTCGAGTCGCAAATGGGGAGGAAGCAAAGTGGGTTGCAGCTGAGGAAAGAATTAGATAATCTCTCATTTTTGCAGTCACATCCAGATGTGCAGAAGCGTTTCTCAGACGCAGGATGCATGACTTATGTGGAAAAATTATAGCAGGGTTATCACCAGGCGACAATAGAAGTTTTTTCTAGGTCATATGATGGAAATAAAGCCAGCATGGGCTCTCTAGAGATGATAATCGATGAAGCTTCCATTGCTACAGCAATTGGCTTACCCAGAACATGCCAAAGCTGGTTTAAAATGATAGTGACTAAGAACTTAGATTTCAGGGTATACCTCAAGCTAGAATTCAGAAGTATAACCTAGAAGAAAATCTTACATGTTTCTCACCTGGAGGATGAATGGAAATATCTATTCAAAGACATTCAACTTTACTTAACTTTAGAAGGCAGGTATGACAAGTTAATGTTATACCATTTTAGACTTTTAGATCATTTCACAGGGAATACCCTTCTGAATTTGCCTTTCTTCCTTCACAAAAGCCTAACCAAAGTGTGTAAGAAGATCAGAACTGAACCTCTAAGAATAAAAAATTCCCTTTGTCATTATGGCCTGATCAAATTGATAATTTTAGAGGAACTGGGACAAAGAGGAATAACTTGGAAGTACTTTCTCTTTTAGGAAGGTTTTGAGACCCAAACTCAACCTGTAAATGAGCAGAAGAAAGAAGGGAAAAAGCAGTCAACTCCTCCGAGTAGTTCAAGGAGGAGGAGAGCTCTCCCAAGACTAATAGAGGACAGGGTTTCTAGCATAAAGCCCAAGAGAGAAAATAAGAAACTGGATTTTGAAACAAACTCAGAGCAATCCATAGTGAAGAAGACAAATGTTCTCAATTTTCCATACACAGATTCATATACAGAGCCAGAAAGGGAAGATGAAAATCCAACCATTAAAAGTATAGAGCACTCCATGGAAATTTCATAGGACTATGAAGCTTTTACTCCTTTATATGAAGGTGAAACCTCAAGGAATAATAAATCAAAAAAATCACAAAAGATTAAAGAGCTGAAAGAGGTAATAACACAACAGGAAGTTTTGGAAAGAGTGATTAAGGCAATATACAAAGCCTTATCATAAAATTTTGCAAAGACAAATGCAACTTTTGAGAAGCTAGCTCATGAAGCTGTTAAAGGAAAAAAGAGGAAGAAGAAAATAACCAAAGATTATAACAAGTTATGGTGGTTATCAAAATGCCTCAAGAGGAAAATCAAGAAATTGAAGAAAAAGATCAATACACATCTAGATTTGCAGGTACTGGCCCAGGTTGTTGTGAATTTGCAGGGAGAGAAATCTAAAGAACATTGAGTTTTTGATGAAACAACAGTTTTGAATATGGAGGGTTTCCTTTTTGACCAAGACAGAACTTTCACCAACGCATAAGGAATAATTATAACCAGTTAGTTGATGAAAAGAAGAGCTTTCACCAGCTAATTAATATATCGAAAGGCGAAATAGCTGGTGAAACTACATAAAGCAAATTTTGGAAATTTAAGCTGGAGCAAAGCGATTTTGGAGTGATTAAAAGGATATGGGAGTATCAAAGGATTAACCACCAAATCAAGAAGTATTCGGCATCAAAGATTAGTGGAGATTTTTGGGACTAAATGTTAAATTTGGTCAACTAAAGTTTTGGATTATAGTTGTTGAAAGATTTCCAGTTATAGAAGACATGTGTCTTTACCCTCCACGACACATCAGATTCATACAAGTGATGAATACCAGATGTCAAATATCAACAAAGAAGACAGTTCGAGTGCTAGAAACTAGTTCTTTGATTATCCATTTGTATTTAGTCAGTTTTACTTTCTATATTTAGATATTCAGATCCAATTTTTCAGGATCTTAGACTTGTTGTAACGGCTATAAATGCCTAACTTTTTAAGAGATCAGGGTTCAATCTTGGATACATTTTTTTCTACTGTATTAGACTCTTATCTTGGTAATAGAATCACAGTATTCTTTTGATTTCAATGTAAGATTTGTTCATGTACTTCATTATTCTATACTTTACTTCAGTTTATCTCAGCTTCTAAGAACTGTTATCTTCTTATTAAGCTCATGAACTTGAATTAAATGACTTCTTTCTATCTTGTATGACCCTGTACATTGTTTTATTTGGTTATCTAGACTAGTGTTCTTCATCCCCTGTTCCAACTTTGCTGTCTAATTATTGATTTCTAAAATCACTGTCTTATTCGAATGCATGATAAGTGGTCCATATCATTAGCTATTGAGTTATCCCATTGTTCCAAGTATACCAAATTTACCATATTCTTGAGTTACCAAGCATCTTTGGCCTACAACCCCAAAGAGTTTCTTGGAGTGATAACAAATTGGTGTCATTGCCGAGGAGAGGAGATTGAAGCTCAACTTCCTTGGAAGACAACACAGATCCAACATTGATGATAGACAAAGCCTGGACACTATTATGGTTGTAATCATCTATTTGGCGACTCCATGAAGGACAAATTCAGTGGTGACTCCACGATATTCAAATGTCAAAAGCATTTGCTGCTCTTTTGGCTTGGAGTTTTGCACCTCTTGAATTCTCTTCAGTTCCTGGTTTCCCACATCTAGTACCTAATATGTCATGATGGGGATATTTTCTGCCTATCTTCAGAGAAAACAAGGAAGACAATCCTGCAAAGCATCTCCTCAAGTTTCATGAATGCATGGATCTACTAGACCTACAGCATGAAGATGTTCATGCATTCCTTGTATGGTGATACACGTCAGTGGAATTTCTCTTTACCTCCTTCCATTATTTCATCCTTGAAGGATTTTCACCAGGTATTCACTGAACATTGTAAAAGGTACTATTCAGATGAGTTTGCATTCAATAATTGCTGTGAAGAATATGAATTGCATTCTCAGGTTGAAAATGTAAATAGAGAAGAATATATCCCTCATCATCTACATCATATCTCTAATGATCTTCATGATTATGTTCTTTCACATAAACATAAACTATAAATGGATTATAAAGGAGCTAAATTTTCTCTAGATACACATGGAAATGATCAACTTTTTGTTGGTCAGATATCTATTGAAATAAATAAAGCTATCCCACAATTTTCAGATTTGCAGATCTAGAGAAGTGGTAGTAACTATGAAGAACAAGATTTTCAGAAAACATCTAATCTCCAAGAAAGACAGCAAGAGGATTATATTTCTCCTTATGTACCTTACATGTCAATGTCAGATGAGAAGGATGAATATGATGAGGTAAAAGGTGATATTTTTTCAAATCTATTTCAAGATCCTATTGCTGATGACTCTATGCAAGAATATTCATCTCTATCATTAGAAATTGTTCTTGATGTTCCCATATTTGATAAATATAGTGATGAGGAAGAAGACTTTAAGTCTTGTGAAGGATTTTTGACTACTAAAATTTCATCTAGTCCTACTTTTCAACAAAGATATGATCATAGATGTATGCACATTGTGGTTAATAATAGCTATCAAGATCTTACTGCAGTAGGGAACATCTTTCATTATAACTGAGATATTAATGATCTTCAGGATGTTAACCATCATATAGATGCTTTTAACATGGTACCAAATGTATCTATTATTTTAGGTTCTCATAAAGATCAGATTGCCTCCTTTAAAAAATTGAAAAATGATGAGCAGATTTTTATATTAGCGTATGACAGTTTTGAATCTACAACAGATCCTAAGGGCATCTCTCAGTTTTTAGATTTGCATAATAAGGGAGATTACAACATATATGAGGAAGAAAATGATGAGATGAAAAGTCTAGATCAACAGTCCATCTTATATGTTTCTCCAACAGATCTTGAGTAGCCTGCATTCAATAGTGAGATTAGTAAAGGCAACCTTCAACATCATTTCAAATTACAGCTGGATCAGCAGTCCAAATAGGTATTTCTTTGTGAATTTGATGACCCTTTTGCTGATTATTTGGAGTCTATGAGTAGCATAGATGTTAAAATATTTAGGTTAGAAGAAGATTGTCTTTATCATCTGTTCAAACCTCTTTTCTGCATGATATGGCTTCCATTGTTTTTCGGGTCAAGATCTAGCATGATGTCGGTAAATTAGTTCCTTACATGGCTTCATTGGAAGCATCACTTCACTTGATAAGAGGCAGTAAAGTTGGTTAGTGTAGGAGTAGAAGAGAATAAGCTCACTCAATGAGCATTAGACTTTTTAGTTATTGGCTGTTGATTTCAATGAATAAGCAGAACAAGCTACAGGTTTCCAAAGATCAGTTGCACAGGCTAGATAACTCCATACCCAATGGTACTGAGTAAAGCCATTTTTGATGTCAAGTTGTAATAAAGGCTACTGAGTCTAACTAGGTTCTTGGTGACCTCACAGGGAAGTATATATCCCAGTTGGAGCCAGATGTTAGCTCCCAAAATGAATCAGTCAATGTGTTTCAATTTGTAGGTGATAACATGGTCGTTAATAGGATTCTATATAAATTTTTAGATTCTAGAAGTGTCAAAACATAGGATTTAAAATTGTACCCTAGAAATAAATTGATCCTCAAAATGCTATTTTTTTAATTTTGTGAAAAAGATTTTCACCAGCTAACATATATTGCTAAGTTGATGTTAGTTGGTGAAATCCTTGGTTTTCAACAGTTAAGGTGTACTCCCTGTAGGCAAGTAAGCTGGTGAGAGTGCTAAACATGGATTTCTCTTCAATGACTCCAAAATAAAAAAGGGACATCTCAACACATGCCACACAATCATTATGGAGCGTTAGTCGAAACAAACGATGATGATGATACCATTTGTTCATGTTTTAATAGGACATTATGGTGGATCGTGCTTCTGATTTCGTGAGACAACAATGAGAGTATTGGAGATGACGAATTCAAATTCATCATTAGAGACAGAGGAGAAAGTACCTGCCACCCCACGACATCAAATTAGTATCTTTTGTTTTGAATTCATGGTGTTCATAAGGCAATATGATATGGTTTCATTTTCAAATTTGTAACACAAAAAGTTTTCACTAGTGCCAGCCTCATCTGTATCCAGAGAATTACCGTGTGCAAATCAATCAACTTTCAAGTTGCAAATGGAGAGGAAGTGAAGTGGGTTGCATTTGAGGAAATAATTAGATAATCTCTCATTTTTGCAGTCACATACAGATGTGCATAAGCGTTTCTCAGATGCAGGATGCATGACTTATGTGGAAAAATTATAGCAGGGTTATCACCAGGTGACAACATAAGTTTTTTCCAGGTCATATGATGGAAAGAAAGGAAGCGTGGGCTATCTAGAGATGATAATCGATGAAGCTTCCATCACTACAACAACTGGCTTACCCAGAACAGGCCAAAGCTGGTTTAAAACGATAGTGACTAAGAACTTAGATTTCAGGGTATACCTCAAGCCATAATTCAGAAGTATAACCTGGAAGAAAATCTTACCTATTTCCGACCTGGAGGATGAATGGAAAGATATGTTCAAAGGAATTCAACTTTACTTAACTTTAGAAGGCAGGTATGACAAGTTAATGTTATATCATTTCAGACTTTTAGATCATTTCACAGGGAAGACCCTTCTAAATTTGCCTTTCTTCCTTCACAAAAGCCTAACCAAAGTGTGTAAGAAGATTAGAACTAAACCTCTAAGAATAAAAAAATCCCTTTGTCATTATGGCCTGATCAAATTGATAATTTTAGAGGAACTGGGACAAAGAGGAAGAACTTGGCATCACTTTCTCTTCTGGGAAGGTTTTGGGACCCAAACTCATCACATAAATGAGCAGAAGAAAGTAGGGAAAAAATAGTCAACTCCTCATAGAAGATCAAGGAGGAGGAGAGCTCTCCCAAGACCAATAGAGGATAGGGTTTCTAGCATAAATCCCAAGAGAGAAAAGAAGAAACTAGATTTTGAAACAAACTCAGAGCAATCCACAGTGAAGAAGACAAATGTTCCCAATTTTCCATACACAGATTCAGATACAGAGCTAGAAAGGGAAGATGAAAATCCAGTCATTAAAAGTTCAGAGCACTCCATGGAAATTACATAGGACTATGAACCTTTTACTCCTTTAGATGAAGGTGAAACCTCAAGGAATAAGAAATCAAAAAAATCACAAAAGATTAAAGAGTTGAAAGAAGTAATAGCACAATAGGAAGCTCTGGAAAGAGTGATTAAGGCAAGATACAAAGCCTTATCAGAAAATTTTGCAAAGACAAATGTATCTTTTGAGAAGCTAGCTCGTGAAGCCATTAAAGACAAAAAGAGGAAGAAGAAAATCACCAAATATTATAACAACTAATGGTGGTTAGCAAAACACCTCAAGAGGAAAATCAAGAATTTGAAGAAAAAGATCAATACACATCCAGATTTACAGGTACTGGCCCAGGTTGTTGTGAATTTGCAGGGAGAGAAATCTAAAGAACACTGATTTTTTGATGAAACAACAATTTTGAATATGTAGGGTTTCCTTTTTTATCAAGACAGAACTTTCACCAGCGCAGAAGGCAGAATTATAACCAGTTAGCTGATGAAAAGCAGAGCTTTCACCAGCGAGTTAGCAGATCAAAAGGTGAAATAGCTGGTGAAACTACATAAAGAAAATTTTGGAAAGTTAATATGGAGCAAATAAATTTTGGAGTGATTAAAAGGATATGGGAGTATCAAAGGATTAACCACCAAATCAAGAAGTATTCGACATCAAATATTCATGGAGATTTTTGGGACTAAATGTTAAATTTGGTCAACTAAAGTTTTGGGTTATAGTTGTTGAAATATTTCCAGTTATAGAAGACATGTGTCTTTACCCTCCACGACACATAAGAGTCATACAAGTGATGAAGACCAGATGTCAAAGATCAACAAAGAAGACAGTTCCAGTGCTAGAAACTAGTTCTTTGATTATCCATTTGTATTTAGTCAGTTTTACTTTCTATATTTAGATATACAGATCCAATTTTTCAGGATCTTAGAATTGTTGTAAGGGCTATAAATGCCTAACTTTTTAAGAGATCAGGGTTCAATCTTGGATACATTTTTTGCTACTGTATTAGACTCTTATCTTGATAATAGAATCACAGTCTTCTTTCGCTTTCAATGTCAGATTTTTTCATGTACTTCATTATTCTATACTTTACTTCAGTTTAGCTCAGCTTCTAAGAACTGTTATCTTATTATTAAGCTCATAAAATTGAATTAAAGGACTTCTTGCTATCTTGTATGACCCTGCACATTGTTGTATTTGGTTATCTAGACTAGTATTCTTCATCCCCTATTCCAACTTTGCTGTCTGATTATTGATTTCTAAAAGCATTGTCTTATTCGAATGCATGATAAGTGGTCCATTTCATTAGCTATTTAGTTATCCCATTGTTCCAAGTATACCAAATTTACCATATTCTTGAGTTACCAAGAATCTTTGGCCTACAACCCCATAGAGTTTCTTGGAGTGATAACACAACTCAACATATCGCTTTCTCACTGCGTCTCATAGGAGAATCATCTGGAGCATCACATCATCTGTACTCTCTACATAGAGGATACTAGTACATTGTTTCATCTCCATCTCAGAGAGAAAGACACACCCAAATCATGGGATTCCTCAGCCCACAATGGAACAAAACATTCCATCTCCATCTCAGAGAAGAACCACAGACCCAACTCATGGGCTTCATCACCCCACAGGGGCACACATCATTCCATCTTCGTCTTAGAGAGGAACCGCAGACCCAAATCATGGGATTCCTCACCCCACACAGGGGCACAACATTCCATCTCCATCTCATAGAGGAACCACACAATTGTCTCATGGGCAAACCCAACTTATGGGATCTCTCTCAGGTCGACTCACTCAGTCTGAGTCCCGAAGGATGTCTCACGCAGCTGTAATTATCAACAACAATATTCTGCAAAAAGTTAGAGGGAAACTCTAACTTTATAATTACAAACAATCATGCAAAATTAGTGTGTATAAAAAATATTCGAACAATACACACACACACACATAATTGAAAATATAAAAACAAATAATGAATATATAGCTAATTACCATGGGATGATATTCATTTGATCGCCCATTAATGTGCCCATATTTTCTACAATTGTTTTTAGCTGTTGCTATTAAAATTCTTATGGGACATGTAGTACAACATATTTTGCAAGGGAAATAACATCTACCATCACCCTTTTCACCCTATTTACTTTTTTTCCCACTTCTAATATTCTGCGACATTCTTCCACACAAAAATACCCTTTCTGAGCCGTCGTTGTTATAACAAGAGTGTCGCAACATTTCTAATTTGCAAAATATTTATAGATATTTTTTTTGTCACAAGAGCGACAAACATTGACCAAGTCAATGTTGTCTTTGTCAAACAATGTAATGGTCAATGTTGACTTTGTCAACTAGTGTAACGGTCAATGGTTATCGTTGCTCTTGTGACGATAAGAAAAGGTCGTCGCAACATCAATGAGCATCCACTATATTCATGTTCATTGCTCTTGAGACATACATCTGGTTTTGTTATAAGAGCGACGAACGTGGGTTGGATTTATAAAAAAATTAAAAAATTCAACTCTTTATCTTCAATTTTACGATGAAAGGGTACTTTCGTCCCAAGTAGTCGTCGCAAATGTTTCAATATGTAGTAGTGTGTCATCCATAAGACATAAAATATGTAAATATATATATATATATATATCCAAAAATAGTGTCATGAGTACATAAGTGGGCATGAAAGACTCAAAAGTGATCAGTATACATCGTTGGGATTATTCCCTCAATATATATATATATATATATATATATATATAGTACAAAAGTTCCCTCGACACATCAATGGTCTAATGCTATCTAAGTACGAGGCCTATTGGCCCTGCTACAATGTACAAAAATGTTATCCAAACAATGGAATAACTGGACCCAAGTCCGAGGCACCCCTACTACATGAGGCTACATAGAAGGGGGGAGATCCTTGATCTTGTCCATAAGTTCAACACGAGTGAGCGTAGTGAGGTTTTTCTCCACTCGTTGTAGAACTTTGTCAGTGTCTCCAGTTGGGAGTCCCCCTACAACTGATGGTCCTCTTACCACTATTGGCCCTGCCTTAGGTCGAGGACATCGTCGATTCCTAGTGAATTTCATTGGTCTCATATGCCCCACATATGTACATAACAAATACACGAGTCAATACTCTATACACACATAAAAATGATATATATGAAAACAAAATAAATTAAATAACCTTTAAAAAGTATGTTACCTCTCTTGCCTCACTCCTCACCGAGAGGCACTGACATCTCCGAGTATTTGGTGAATTTGATCCCTACATATGGGTAATCCTCAATACCCGGGATCTGTCATGCCCACCAGTCAACAAATTTTTCATCGAAGGTCTCTATGGTCCTCATCCACCCTGTCAAGGAAACAACGCTACCCACCTCCTCACTACTGGGAAGGAAGATACATGCCCTCATACTGTATCTCTAGGACTCAGACTGGGCACCCTCTCAAAGAAGAAGGAGAAAAAAATAGTATCGAACCTGAAGTTCTTATTAGTATGCCACCGACACTCTATAAGATGTCTCCTCATGCATACCATCATGGTTGTACTCCAGTCAAAGATGGTGGCCTCCAAACACTGAATGGAACAATGCATATGTTCCCGAGAGGCTTGGTGAAGGGTTGTATATCTACTAATCCACCCGATCAAAAGTAAGATCACACACAAAGAAAGGCTCGTGATATTGTGGATTGGCACTTGAGAACCTACCTTCTCAGTTCCGACCTCACAGTACATCCAAATGTAATCCTCTATGTTGAAATTACATGGAGTAAAAGTACTCAAGTTAACTGGTTCCCCTCTTCTCGAGAGGTCAATCAAGAAATATATGTCCTTCGTGGTTGGGGTCAGTGATTGAACCTCTAGCATAAAGGCATCTACATCAAGATGCCAATACTCCAAAAGAGCATTGAGAAACCTCAATTGTTCCCTCATAAATGGACACTGGAAAAACTTCCACAACCCACACTGTTTCAATACAACAATGTCTATAGGGTCTTCTTCAACCAAAACATCAAACTCCTCATGCTCTCTCTCTCCAGTGACCATACATCCTGTTTCATGGAAAAAATGGAGGAGAGTCAATACTTGATTTTATTTTTTCAAATTCTACCAAGGTGTACACGGGTTGTTTTGTACATAGTCATGTATGTACATGGGTTGTTGGTTTCCTGCTCAAGCACATATGCGGCCTGGCCTTGGAAAACCCGCGTAAATGCAGGGCCGCTCTTTTTACAAGAGCGTGCCCCCTAAAAGCTTTAAAATAAGGCATAAACATGCAGTTGAATTGCAAGAGGGAGTTATTTGTACTTACTTGTTCCAATCAAAAGGTTATTTTTTCCACTGAAGCTCTCAGAATCTACTCTTTTAGCAAAGGGGTATTTTCACCTTTTGGTTGATTTTCAAATTGCAATGGTAAAAATGAGCTGCCCACTTCTATTTATAGAATTGTTTGTCCCTTTTTGCCTCTTTTTGACCCCCTTTGTCATTTTTCTTGTCTTGGTGATCACTTGATTTCACTTCTGAGTTTCTTATTGGTTGTTCTGGTACTCTTTTTCTTTTGGTTTGGTAAATTTTTTGGGATGGGTTACTTTTTGGGTATCCTTTGGTAAAATTCATTTTTTCCAAACTTTTTGCTTATAAGTTAGGATTTCATTCCCACTTTCTGCATCTTGTTGTCTTTTTCATTTTTCCATAGGATCAACCCCACCGAAGTATGACACGAAACCTACATTGCTTCTCTAGAAGCGTTGTAATTAGGTGGTAGAGCCTACCTTTACATGGATGCCCTAGGTAGATGATTATTGCATTTTGGTGTCCATGTTGTTAGTAATGACTATAGGCTTGGGAGTCCTTGTTAGTCTTGTCATGATTATGAGGATAAGCCTGGTTATTTTGATTCACCATCATCCTAGGCCTTACCCTCGGGACTCCCTAATGAGCATGCTTTGTTGTCTTCCAATCTCACTTTGAAATTTGAAAGAAACATCTGATGAGACTATATTTATTCTTTTTTATCTTGTCTGGATTAACTGAGAAAAGTTGGCCGAGTCTTCTTTAAACCCTTTTCAGACTCTCTAAAAATGAAAATATTGCCGAGATATCTTGTTTCCCTTCGTTCTCACCAAACTTTAACTTGAAGGCACGTATGTCAGGCGATAGTTTACCCTGTTTTCAATGCAGATGGATAATTTTACGAATAAAGGTATGCTCTATGAACCTCGGTTCACTAGAAGAGTATTCTCAGGCATAATTTTAACCCTTTTTCGGGCCCGAGGGATTAAATCTTCGAAAAAGGAACATTCTCCTTGGTTTTGGTTTATCACCTTTTTCAGGCCTTGGAGATTACTAACGAAAAAGGAACCCCCCCAGATTCCATAGTTAATCTCTTTTCAGACTTTCTAAAATTGAAAAGATCATTGAGTGACCTTGTTCCTTCACACTCGTTAAATTGGTCCAAAAGAATATCTATTGATGAGTTTAACCCTTTTTCCAACCTATAGATTATAGCGGAAAAAGGAATGCCTCAGGAGATTCATCTCGCCGAGAGAGTTCTCCTCAGTTACTTTTATACTTTTTTAGGCTAACGAGACTAAACTAAGAAAAAGGTTGTGAGTCCATAGTTAATCTCTTTTCAGACTCCTTAAAATTGAAAAAATTTCCAAGTGATCTTGTCTTTGTCACACAAGTTAAAATGGTATTGAATAGATGTCTTTTCGATGCAAATTTAACCCTTTTTCAAACCGACTAGACTATTTTAGGAAAAAGGTACTCCCTGGGGTCTTCTTTTGCATTTTTTCAGACTCTCTAAAATGTGAAAAAACTATCAAGCTTACCTTCTCCCGGCTCGTAAAAATTTACATAGAAGGGGTTTCACTGTGTCTTGCTTAATCACATTGTGGGTCTCATCTTTGCTTCTTTGGCCTAAAGCCAGATCCATGTTGTTCTCAACTGAACCTTTGAAGTATTCCTTATATGCAATCCTTGCAACATGTTTTTCCTCTAAGACCTGACACCTTAACCCATCAAGGAATTTTCCTCGAGTGTCCTTATCCTGCACATGTCTCCTTGCCTTGAGAATTAATGTGTTCCATGCGCTTGGAATTAGTTTTATTGTCATGAAACTCATTATTCCTTTGTAACGTAGCATTCTTTTATTCTTTTTCAATCTCTTAAAAAATGGAAAAAGACCAAAAAATTCAAATATTCTAAAAAGAGGGGACGAGAAATATTCATTCTTTTTTTGGAAACAAAGAGAGTCACCCTTGGACAAAGAACATCCTTTCATTTGTTCGTCAATAATTGGGATCTATTATGACCTTAGGAAGTTCTTCTCACTACATAGAGTTGTGTCCTCCTCCGTTTGGTTACTCTTCCAAACACATGGAGAGTTTGTGTTGCCTCCTGCATTACAAACTTATGTCAATGTCATGTTGCCTGAGTCTGATAATCTTTTGTGCTTTTTTCCAAGGGAATTTTTACCCAACCCGAGTCATCCTTTTTGCAATTTGTCTCTTAATATTCATGAGTCATCCATCCCGAGAGTCCAGTCAAGTCCAGATTCGAAATCGAGAAAGTTCTCTCCCTGATCATTGAGATCCTCATGCTTTTCCCGGCAGGCTGTCAAAGACCTCAGGGTAGTAAGTATCACACTCCCATTGTACTCCTACCTAATTTTTGAAGATATTAAATTTGTTTCTTGAGCTATGAAGACCTCATCTCTAGCCACATGTGTCACTAGCTTCCTGAAGATGCATACTAGTATATATTCGACTGATTTTGAGATGTAGATCCGTTGTGTATTACTCGCGAATACACTTTATATAGTTATATGACATGGATCTGCAGTGTGTTTGAATGGCAACCATATTTCAACTCATCCTGAGCATGGGTATGCCTACCTTAGAGAGACAATTGTTGTTTTGCAGATGGCACCTCTTGAACTCTGGTCCCAGGCTCACTCGATTTTGTGTATTGGTGAAGATGTTGTAATGTATTTCGGCCATCAATTGCTCTTCTAAACTCATACATTAGGGGCCATATTTTATATCCCTAAAATGCATTAATCATGCATACGTGGCATTGGCTCTCTTACTTGCATAATTTTCCAAATCATTGCTGAGAAGCTCTACTTAAAAAACCATTTTTTAGAGCATGTACACTCCCTGCACCACTACAGCCCACGTACATATGCTTGTTGCATGCTATAAAACTCATGTACATATGCTTGTTGCACACTAAACAACCTACGTATTCTTGCAAAAGTTGCAAAAATTAAAAATTTGTGAGGAATTCAGGGAAGTTCACAGGCTATTGGAGGTTTCCCAACCAATTCACCTGCTATAGCCCGTCCCCCAACCAAATAACCATCCTTTTGTCATATAAAAGGAGGTTTTGGGATATCTTTTCAAGAATATGCATAAGAACAATGAAACTCTTCCCAATTTCACTTCCCTTCCTTGCCCAAGATTTTGCTACCTTTTGTGAGATACTTCCTTAGCATTCCCTCTTCAACCCCTTCTTCTTATATTCAATCCATTCCCTTCCCTTGAGGTGATCAAAAGATTGAGATAAAAACAAAGGACGAGGTAATAGTCGTAAGGGTGGGAAAAATAATAATAAATCCAAGGATGACATTAACAATGATAGATTGAATAATAATGTTGGTGAGGGAATGAAAGAAAAATGGAAGGTGAAGTTTTCAAGTAAAATCTGTAAAGATGATCACCTTACCCACATATGCCCCAAAATCGAGGAATCCTTGAGGCTCTTATCAGAGTCTCCCACTGTGTTGACAAATCTGTTTCCATGTAATAAACACATGGCCTCAGGGACCTCCAACACTGTAAATGCATCAAACAAGAGTCAAAACCCGTCGACACATGAAGGTGGCCATCTATGTATCAATATGGTCAAGTCTCAAATTGATGTAGACACTCAATCTCATGATTACAATTCTTCATAAACTATTATAGGTCTAGAGTCTCCTCCTCCTTCGGAAACACCCTTGCAGATCAAAAAGTTGGAACCTTCGCCTCGTATTCCAAAAGGAATACTAAAGACCTCTGCCCATAATCCTAATGCTAGATCCACCTAGAACTATTCGATTGTCGAAGATCTGGGGAAAAAACTTTGTGCGATGTCGGATTATGAGGTGGTCCAAACGTGTCCTTCATAGAGGAATGCCTTGCTATCTGTGTTAGGATATCTAGACCCACGTGACTCAAAGGTTATCAAGTTTGACATCACGGATGTTAATCCTTTCTTACCTTGCCACATGGCCTTTCAAATCCATGTGGAGTCCACAAAAATTACCATCAAACGTAATGTAACTGAAGGTATTGTGATGTGCGTGATGTCCCTAACATGTTGGAAAGCCATTGGTTCTCTGACCCTATCCCAATCTATGACTATGTTGACCGCATTTGATGGGTATTCGTTTCGAATCCACGAAATTCCTCCCAATTTTTTGGTCCATTTAGGTGGGAATATGGTGGACGTTGATGTCGAGGTGGTTGATGCGCCTCTCGACTATTATTTACTACTAGTTCATAATTAAACTTATACCATGACAACCATCATGTCATATTTTTTCCGCACTTTATGTTTTCCTCATGAAGGGAAAATAGTGATGATTGATCAGTTTCCATTTGAACATGCTAGTCCTAGTGCATCGGTTGGACCTTCGGTACCTGCGATCGACAATTCTTAGTAGGAAACAGAGGATGTTGGTGTCAAAATATATTCCTCTTTGATTGGTAGCTTTGATTTCATGGCACCAATTCACCATATTCATTCCATTTCCATTGAGTCTTCGTCATCGATGAGGTTTGTTCCTTTTCCTAATTCATATTTCAATGACCCATGGACCCTACCTTCCTCGACTATGTCGTACGAAGGTCTGTTGCACATTGGGATGGTAATGCCAATATCAATAGTAGAGGTTGTGTATCGGGATATTCTTGACGCTACTACTGACCCGGATCCTTCCTCCTTGCGGATGGATGAGGTAGATCTTGTTCTAGAGCCTGTATAGGCCGCTCAATCATCTTGTTCGCATTACTTCCTCAAAGATACTTTACCTTCAAATGAATCCATCTTAGAGCCCATGTCTGGTCCTGAAAGACCTTGGGACAATATGCATCATTGATACTATTTTTTCCTAGAGCTTGTTAATATCGAATAGGATGACTTTAGATCTACCTTGAGTGAGATGGTCAGTCACGTCGTGGTTCCATTTGATACACATGGTATTTATGCCAAAGTAAACATGCAAAATATTTCTCCTACTATCACGATGGACATCTCTCGTATCCCTGGTAAAATTGAGAATGTGTATGTTGGTGCAGATTGTTCACCTGAAGAAATTCAGATATACACCAATCTCTTCAAATAATTCTGAGATATATTCACTTGGTCATATGAAGAGATGCTAGGGATTGACCCCATCATTGTTAAACATGAAATTAAAACCTGTTAGGATGCTAAACATGTTCATAAATTCCGTATCGTTGTTAATCCTAAGAAGGCCCATGCTATTAAGGCAGAGGTAGATAAGCTACGTAATGTTGGTTTCATCTACCCAGTTCCCTTGACTGAATGAGAGTCCAGCCTCATTCTCATAAATAAAAAAGAAAGGAAACATCCATGTATGTATGGATTTTAGAAAACTGAATAAGGCTTGTCCTAAAGATAACTTCCCTACTACTTTCATTGACCAGATTATTGACGAGTGCGCAGGAAGCAAAGTCTTTTCTTTTATGGATGGATTTTCAGGGTATAATCAAATTCAGATCAAACTCGAGGATCAACATAGTACCACATTTATTTGTCTTTGGGGTACTTTTTCATACCGAAAAATTCCCTTCGTCCTTAAAAACACCGGGGAAACCTTCCAATGTGCCATGACCTTTGTTTTTCATGATCTTAAGCATATTGTTGAAGATTACCTAGATGGTTGATGCACCTCTCGAATATAATTTACTACTAGGGTGTAATTTGAATTATACCATGACAACCATCGTGTAGTCTCTTTTCCGCACTTTATGTTTCCCTCATGAAGGAAAAATAGTGACGATTGATTAGTTTTAATTTGTGCACACTAGTCCTAGTGCTTCAGTATGACCTTTGGTCCATGTGATCGACAATTATCAACAGACAACTGAGGATGTTGGTGTCAAAATTTATTCTTGTTTGATGGGTATCTTTGATTTCATTGCACCAATTCACCATATTCATGTCATTTCTAGTGAGTCTTCATCATCGATGAGGTCTTTTCCTTTCTGTACTTCATATTTCAATGACCCTTGGACCCTACCTTCCCCGACTATGTCGTACAAATGTCAGTCACACATTGGGATGGAAATTCCACTATCAACAACAGAGGTTGTATATAAGGATATTATTGATGCCACTACTAACCTGGATCCTTCCTCCTCGAGGATGAATGATGTGGATCCTATTCTAGATCCCTATGGGCTGCTCAATCATCATTTTCACATGATTTCCTTGAAGATACATTACCTTCATATGAATCCATCTTAGAGGCCATGTCTGGTCCTGACAGACCTTGGGACGATATGCATCATCGATCCTATTTTTCCCCAGAGCTAGTTAAGATCGAACACGATGAATTTAGATCTACCTTGAGTGAGATGGTTGGTCACAACGAGGTTCCATTTGATATGCATAGTATTTATGCTGAAGGAAACATGCAAAATATTTCTCCTACCTTCACGATCGATATCTCTCGTATCCCTGGTAAGATTGAGAACATGTATGTTGGTGCAGATTGTTTCCTTGAAGAAATTCATATATACACCAATCTTTTCAAGGAATTCTGAGATATATTCTCTTGTTCATATGAAGAGATGACAAGGATTGACCCTAGCATTATCAAACATGAAATTAAAACCTATTAGGATGTTAAAATTGTTCGGAAACCTCTTAGAGTTGTTAATGCTAAGAAGGCCCATGCTATTAAGGCAGAGGTAGAGAAGCTACTTAATGCTGGTTTCATCTACCCAGTTCCCTTGACTGAATGGGTTTCCATCCTTGTTCTCGTAAATAAAAATAAAGGAAACATCTGTGTATGTATGGATTTTAGAGAACTAAATAAGGCTTGACGTAAAGATAACTTCCCTACTCCTTTCATTGACCAGATTCTTGATGAGTGTGTGGGAAGAGAAGTCTTTTCTTTTATGGATGGATTTTCATGGTATAATAAAATTTAGATCAAACCTGAGGATCAACATAGGATGACATTTATTTGTTCTTGGAGTACTTTTTAATACTGAAAAATTTCTTTGAGGCTTAAAAACACCGGAGCAACCTTCCAAAGTGCCATGATTGTTTGCACCCTATTCGTCACCTTAGTGAGCAAATAAGAGGTGCTTACATGCCCAGTTGGGTCTTGCTGAGCATGAAATCTGTAGAGGAAAGAGTTAGAGAAACAAAAACAAAACTATAAACAAGAATTAAACTAATACAAGCTAAAATTATAAGCATATGAGTAAAGAAATAACAAAGACAACAAGACCAATATCACCAATGTTTTTAGGCTGATCAATTGATGAAATCAAAGCACAATGAAGAAAGGGGACTATGAGTCCCTTCTTCCTCCAAAGGAAGGCTCTTGTGCCCTCACAAAATTGCTCTCCTTACAATAAGAAAAATGAAAATGATAGTGAAAGAACTCCCAAGCATATCCACTCAATGGAGAGGTAGATAGCTCAATGAAATGGTGCCAATGTGTTATTGCCAAGGAGTGAGTCCTTAAAACAATCTAGGCATCATAACATTACATGAAATTCCTTGAGAAAATGATGTTTCTTCATGGATTTTTATAGCATTGCATTGGGTGATTATGTAACTTCTTTGAGGTGTGAAAAGGGGCTCTTTAGGGCTTCATTAGGTCTTTGACCAGCCTACCATGCGGATTCAGCTCAGATTTGAGGGTCAAATCGGCTTGGGAGCTGATCCATAAGTGATTGGGAGGCCGACCAATTCAATAAATGCACCGTTTAGTAGGTGCACGGGTTTTTGCGCCAACAACCGTGCATCGTGCGCGTATGCGCGCATGGTACATTCTTGTTCTGCGCATGTGCGCATGCACCAAACTTCTGTAAAGCGCCCTTCAATTTTTGGTTACTTTGTATAGTTTTTGACCTTTTTGGAATGCTGTGAAATTAATTCAGTGCCATGAATGACTTCATTACTGTTTGACGATGCTGAGTTCTTGTTGCCATGTGCAGATTAAATTTCAGTGATAACAGATGCCCCCTGATGGATGAGGTTAGGAGCATACGTATAGCCGCAATCCATCAATGTTTCTTCTGCTGAGAATGTTGTTGTAAGAGAGAGAAATAGTGGGACCGTTCAGAGCGATCCGTTGGAGAAAAAAGGAACCAGTAGGACCCGACCTTCTGAGAGTTGTGCAAAAAATAGAAAACTATGTACATACGAGGTAGGCATGCCCCATGCTCGTGTTATGTAACTCTGAAAAAAGATGACTGAAGTGTTGGTGTAGACAACTGCAGTTCCCTCGGGGGCGGTAATGAGAAAGGCAGAAGACAATTCTGCAAAGGAACATACTCTGAACAATAGGCAATGATCGCGGTAATAAGTATTGGTGATGATGCGGGCATTGATGGCCCTACCCAGTTCAGAGGTCTTCGACAAATGGTAGAAATAACTGCAATAGTCGCAAAGTAAGACCCACCATAACATGAGAAAGTGTTGGTGTTGAATGTTATGGGGGACAACGACAGAAAGGAGCAATGGTGTTTCACCCTGTGTCGTCCGAGATCTCTCATTAAATGGAGAATGAGAATCAAGATACTGTCGCCCTTCTGGAAAATGGTGTTGATGTCGACAAAAGGGGGACACGACTCCCAGAAGAAAAGGGCTTCGTGGAATCTACTGAGGTGAGGAAGTGGCAGAGGTACATGGATGAAGTCAAGAAGTGGGAAGACTCAAGACTACCCTTGGTTGGAGGATGTATGGTAGAACGAGCAGCCGCAACCGTGTGATAAGGTCGAGTGTCAAGGGGACGCCAAGACCGAGGATAAGTTGTGCTAGAGACGGGACAAGGTGAACAAATTCAGAGGGTAGAAGTAAGTGACCTGTGGAGTACTCTAAAGATATGGACGATGCCGACAAGGGTAGATGAGAATCAATGCTCCAACCAAGGGTAACATGGGTTGCGCATGGCCAAAATGAAGCAAGTCGCCAACAGTGACGACAAAAGAAAATGTAAAGAATGGAAATACAGGTGTTTGTACAAATAAATAATGAATAATTTGGGGAGAAATGTATAAATACAGAAACAAGTGCCCCAGTGTGAAATGAGTGCCCCATGGAGGGAAGAATTTGTTTTGGAAAACTGATGAAGGGTGGGGCCCCCATTGGTGAGTTTCTGTATGAGGTAGGTGAGAATGGAGAGAGGTTCGCAGATGGGCAAACTGATGGTGGATTAAATGAAGGGTTCATGATACTGTGGAGGTGCAGGTAAAAAATAGAACCGTAAAGAGATAATCTGGGAGTCCGTGTGGGAAAGCTAGCAAAATGAGGAGAAGGAGTATGTGGCTGATTCACGACATGTTTGAAAGACTATCGGGACTCCCATCCCTAAAGGATAATGAAGAACAACATGAGTGTCAAAAGTTCCAAAAGGTCCTATGAATGGGACAACTCATGTGGGTGAGAATGCTACCGGGTGACAGTACTGTAGGTGCAAATGGAGGCGTGGGTACTGCAGGGCCGGAAATGAGGATCCTAAAGGCCAATATCAGAGGATGTGACTGGAAATGTAAATGCAATACAGCAGGAGAGACTACATGCCAGTGCTGAATATATACCTGAAGGGATGATGTCGATGATCGATGAGCAAGTACCTATGCACATAACAACCAAATACCCAAAGTGAACAATATCTGAAGAGAATCAAAGATATGAGCATGTATTGGACAAATGTGACAATGCGCGTGCGTACCTGACCATGATATGGAAAAAAGGTGCCCCGGGGGCTCGGGATGAAAAGTGACCCAGGGATAGCTATGATGTAGGTGGCGGGATGCTGATCCCATGGATGAAGACGGTTTGAAAAATGGACACCTTGGGCTCCCAGAATGGTGAGTGGAAGTTTGGAAAAAGGCCTATATATAGTTGTAGGGCCCACATTGCCACCTCATTTGTACCTGCTCCAATAGTGATTGGACGAGCAGTTTTCAGAGGATATTTGGAGACTGGGGGAGGATGAGGCATCCAATCAACATTCTGTGAGGATCAGGTTAGTGGTCTGATCATCCTGCATAGAAATAGGTTTTCATTTTTTGGGCAGGGTAGGTACAGAGGGCCGTACAAGGGGTTTGATGGGATTTTTTATGGGATGTGGGCCCACATGCGCGGGCGATTCGGTGGAAGGTGCACATACGTGCGCGCCTGTACACTGAATATGTTCTCATGGGTGCACGTTAAGGGGAATTTAAGGCACGCCCGAAGGGCGCACCTGTGTTGTGAACATGCGTGCATTAATGTGCGCTTGTGGATTGGACAGGCACGCACCGTTGCGCGTCTGTATGGTGAACAGGCACACTTAGGGGCGCGCATGTGCACTGAACAGGTGCGCATAGATGCACGCATGTGTAATGAATAGGCACGCATGTGTGTGCGCTTGTGGGTGATAAAAACCGCACCTGTGAGGCAAGGTGAAGGGTAAAAATCGAGTATTTTTTATGTTGTTGATGGGTAGCTGAGTTGATATAGGACTCTGTGTTGTGTGCAGGTGGCCAGCAGTGACGATGTCTATGCGGTGGCGAGAGAGAGACTGGGCCTAGTTGTGAGATGTTGTGGCCAATGCGGGGCCTGAGGTGCAAGCGACTTTAGCAACCTGTGGGTTGCTAAAGTTTTTTGAGTGCCCGTTGATACGGGCACAAGAGTATTTACTGCAGTTCCTGCTCCAGATGTGGAGTCTGGAGCTGCACTGCTTCCTCATGCGAGGAGAGCATATCCCCTTCACTACGGTGGAGGATGTATATTTTCGGACTGGGCTCCCCTTTCGGGGAATGCCCCTCCTGGCAGAGCCTGTGCTACCGAGGGAGACAACCCTTGTTACCATTGGTCGGCGATACTGCTCAGGTGAGAAATTCATGTCGGGGATTGTGGTGAGCATTGGTGCTATAGACTCCCTGACTCATCGTTTCATAGTGGCGATGATTGTTCATGTATATGGGTCACTTGCGACCCAAAGGATTAGTGGTGGCCAGCTGCTGGTGCTGGAGAGAGTGGTGGGCGGTGAGCAGTTCGCGTGGGGAATGATGCTGCCTGCGTGGATGATTGCACAGTTGGACCGCTGTCGGTCCACAGGTGTAGGAGAGTTCACCTTTGGGTCGATCCTAGTGGCATGGTTATTGGAGAGGGTGTCGATGTTGCACCCGAGGGTTCTAATAGTGATGTCGGGGGCACGAGAGCCGCGATTGAGGCAGTGATCCTCAGTTTTGGTTCGCCATGGTGGTGGTGAAGGTGGCCATTACTTTTCAGCAGAGGTGACACAGATATGGCGGCATATGCCACAGGTAGTACTTCAGTACCCCTATGCTGGGGTTGACTTCCAGGGGGACCCGGACATGGTGCTGCCTCCTGTGGAGGTTTTTGACCATCGAGGTACGTTGAGTATTGTGTATGTTTTTGATTTATGTTATCTTTTTGAGATATCAGTCCATATGTATGTGATATAGATCCTGATATTATATGTTTGTTTGTTGTTTTGTGCATGTGCATATGTGGCACCTCGTGGGCATGAGGTGGAGATGTAGAGAGCATCGACTCGTCAAGAGCTGGAGAGACTGCTGCATGGAGAGAGACGTCAGCGAGATGAGGCCGCAGGGTGACCAGCAGAGCCCGAGAGGGCAGCGAGGAGGTGTCGGTTCGATGACCCTGGTGCGGGGCCATCAAACGCTCCTCCGACGATGGACGGAGTTGATTTTGATGATATACGCCATCGTCTAGAGATAGTGTTATAGGATGTGCCTAAGGGCATGTGGATACACATCCAGGATGAGGGCTTCCTGGAGCAGTGTATAGAAGTACCGCCACCATGGCGGGCGATAGTGCGATGAGCCGTTGTGCTGGCCGCGATGACTAGTGGACGCCTATCGTCGGGGCAGGAGGGTCCTATGGGTGGTCCTCCACCACCGCCTGGGGTGGGTGGGGGTGGGCCACCACCTCCTCTTGAGGGAGGAGCAGGTGGGGGTGTCATAGAGGCACCCTGATTGATGTATGATGTATACCTTTTTGTTGATAAGCTGGTGAACCGGTTTTTGTACCGAGGTGCTGTATTGGCCTGCGGATACATGTATTTTTTGTATGTAAACATTCAGATGGCCTGATGGGCCAATATATATGTATGAGTATACATATTTTGAGATCTTGATGTTGTCTACATGTGTTTTTTGTTGATGATGATGATGTCTATTCTATCTATATGCTGTGACATGATTTGTGAGATGTTTATGTATGTGTAGCTTGATGTGATATATGCCAATCTAACACCATGTTAGCTATTTCATCTGTTGTTTGATTCAATTGTCTTGGAATATGTGTAAATGTAATGGAATCAAAATGTCGAGATAATAGTCTAACCTGTAGGTATTTGCGAAAGAGGCATGGATCGCATACACGGTATACATTGTTGAGATGGAGAACGACTAGTTGAGAGTTGAGGAAGACGCTAAGGTGGCGAATATGATGACGCTGGGCGTCGTCCAGGAGGCCAATGACCACAGTGTATTCAGCTTGGTTTTTGGTTGCTGGTCCCAAACAAATGTCGCTTGAATGTAGCATTTCGTGTGAGGGGGTGTATAGATCCCAAGCCGTCGAAGAGAGATTTTCTGTCCAACGGCTGGCACCGTCAGCGTAACCAATGTGGTAGGCTAGTGGAGGACGCATATATCAATAGAAAAAAGGATAGTTTAGATGAGAGGGTAGGAGGAAAAAGATTAAAAACACTAAAAAGAAGAAAAAATAACCTAAAGTAGAATGACTACTTTTAAGCATAAAATTTCTTGAGGTATAACCCATTGACGGGTTCCTTGAGTGAGAGGCCTTCGAGGGAGGCCAGGATGTATGCGCCTTTGGTGAGGCAATGTTGGATGATGTAAGGGCCATGCCAAAGTGATTCGAATTTTCCATGGCCAAAGGTATCATGGGCGATATCATAGGCCAAGATGAGGTCGCCTTCATGGAATGATCGAAGGTTGACATGGCAATCAAAGGTATCCTTGGATTGTTTTTTAGCTGCCTCGTTGTTTTATAAGGAAGATCGACGATCTTCATCCAGAGACTCCAAGTTAAGCAAGCATTGCTCCATTGGAGAAGTGTCAGGTAATAGCTCAATTGCGGTGCGTAGGGTGGGAATTTCACACTCGATGGGAAGAGTTGCCTCGACCCTATGGACTAAATGAAATGGCGTGAAACCTATAGCGGTATTTACTACTGTTCGATAAGCCCATAGTGTGGAAAATAACATATGATTCCAATTGGTTTTATGTTTATTAACCGTGCGCTGTAACATGGTCTTGAGGAATTTGTTCACTGCCTCGACCTATCCGTTTGATTGAGGGTATTATGGTGAGGCAAACTCGTGAGAGAAGCCTAACCAAGATGAGAGTTCGACGAAGATCTCATTCTCGAAGTGTTTCCCATGGTTGAAAACAAGTTGGAGTGGTACTCCAAAATGGGATATGACATGGTTAAAGAAAAAATGCGCTGCAGTGTCAGCGGTGTTGTTAAAAGTGGGCATAGCTTCAGCCCATTTGGTGAAGTAATCAACATCGACAAAAATGTATTTGTGACCATTGTTGGAGGGGGGATTACAAGTCATAAAGTCGATGCCCCATTTGCAAAAAGGGCCGGCAGTAATGACAGGGTGAAGAAGAGCGGGGGGAGCTCAGGCTTTGTTGGCATAGAGCTGACATTGCTCACATCGCTTCACGGCATGAATTCAATCATGAAACAAGGTAGGCCAAAAGTAACTGGCTCAGATAATCTTTTGAGCCGTGGATATACCCGAAAGATGGCCCCCACATGCACCGTTGTGGCAGTCATTTAAGACTCTGTTGACCTCGTCAATAGTCAGGAAATGATGAAGAATGGTGTCGATGCCCTGCCGATATAGGATGTCTCCGATGAGGAGATAGCGGGGGGCTTGATGGCGAATACGCTGACGATCATCTCGTGATAGATGGTTACCGAACTTTTGATTTCGTAGGTAGATGAGAAGGTCTCCATACCAAGGATCATCAGAAGCAATGTAAAAGAGATGTTTGTTAGGAAAGTCGGTGTTGATGGGGGCACTGGTGGTGTCAGAGGGAAGGGTGGTGACAAGTTCGGCGAGAACGAGGGCCTTCTTACTCTTAGGTGTTGAGAACTCGAGGTTGTACTCTTGAAGGATAACGATCCATCGAGCGAATTTGCCATTAAATTTTCGATGGCTGAGCAAGTACTGCATAGGGCTGGAATCTGCGACTACCTTTGTGGTGCGAAGAAAAATGTAATGGCACAGTTTCTGGACTGCGAGGACAACTGTAAGAGAAAGTTTCTCTTCGTGTTTGTACTTCAAGGGTGGTCCTGAGAGGTTCTTACTAACGTAGTAAATGACATGTTCATGATTGTCATCTCCGAGCTGGACGAGGATGCCGACTACTGATACAGTTGATGCTGATACGTAGAGGATGTAGTTGCGATTATAGTCAGGTGCACTAATTAAAGGTGCATTTGAAAGCGCTTCTTTAAGATCTTCAAACGACTATTGGGCACAGTCGTCCCAGTGAAAAGGGATGTCATGACGTAGTAAGCGGAGGAAACCGTGTGCGCGTATGGCGTAATCAGGAACAAAGCATCTAAGAAAGTTAGCTTTGCCCTGTAGACTCCGAAGTTGTCGTAAATTTTGAGGAGGTGGAATTTCGGTGATAGCTTTGACTTTGAGGGGGTCCACAGTAATACCACTTTGGGAAATAATAAAACCGAGGAGGTGCCCTGAGGTGACGTAGAACACACACTTGAGAGGGTTCAAGTAGATGTTGTACTGGCGACACCGTTGAAATATGATTCGTAAATCATCGAGATGTTGGGTGCGTTTCTTGGATCGACCTGTGAGGTTGTATAAGTAGGCAAGGATAATTTCAGCCAAATCGTGAAAGATGTATGTCATCGCCTGCTGGAAAGTTGCGCCGGCATTTTTAAAGCCGAAAGGCATGACACGATATGCAAAAGTACCCCACGGGGTAATTAAAGTGGTTTTATATTGATCAGCTGGGTGGATTTGCATTTGGTTATAGCCAGAGAATCCATCCATAAAGGAGAGAGCCTCATGGCTGACGCAATCGTCGATAATTTGATCGATAAAAGGCATTGGAAAATTGTCTTTTGGACATGCATTATTGAGATCACGAAAGTCGGTGCAAAAGTGAATAGTGCCATGTTTTTTGTCGATAGGTACAGGGTTGGAAAACCATGAAGTGTAAGCGATGGGGTAAATAAACCCGGCCGTACGTAATTTGTCAATTTTGGCTTTGATAGCCGCGACCTTAGATGGGTGTAGCAGTCGCTGTTTCTGGTGAACTGGTGTGATGTCTGGCCAGGTGTCGATGCGATGTTTGATGATAGAGGGGTCGAGGCCAGGCATTTCCATGTATGACCAGGCGAAAATATCCCTATATTCCTGGAAGAGGGCTTTATATGCGGCGATTTCCTGAGGAGTGAAAGCAGCTCCAATGATGATTTCTTCGACGATGCCATCTTTAATGGAAATGTCGATTTTGATGGTGGGGGAAATGTTGGCCATATTACCTTCTTCAAAAGAATCGGGGGCAGGAATGGGATTGTTGAACCAATCGATAGGCCCAGATGGGATAAAATATCTGGTTTCGACTACGTAAATGGGGTTTTGGTTAGGAGGCATGAGGTCTTCCTGTGGAAGGAAGAGTGCACGATGATGTAGTGTGCCCCAGGGAGAGTCTGGGTGTTGTAGCTCTTCTAGTATTTCCTCGTCGCTTTGGAAATGATGGGTGTATAAGGTATTGTGAGGAGTGATCTCGGTGATAGTGTGATTTCCCCCTGATGAAGAAGCAGAGGGGGTAATGCTAGGAGATGGTGAGGGTTCACTCGACATAAACCATATGTTGAAGTACTGAGGGGTACCCGTGGTGGTTGGGTGGAGAGGTTGTGTAGGGGAATGAGAAGGAGAGTTGGGTGGGTTACGGGGTAAATCGTCAGATACGTCATCTAAGAACCAAGGAGGCGTTGGGAGTGCCTCGGGTTCAGGAGAAATGACATGAAGATCCTCTAGTGGCGAGGTAATGTCAATTATCACCTCGGCAGGTTGGTGACGCAGAGCCAATTGACGTTGCCTATATTCCAGGATCATAGGAAACTGGTATGTAAAATGAGCCAATGAATCGCAGGGAGAACAAGGGCATCTCAGACGTTCATTGACTGAAGTGGTGACATAGCGAATGTCAGTGATATTTGAAGAGGACGTAACAGGGCGTGGCTTGTTCTGGAAATTCTGGCGTACAGCAGCTAATGTCTACCAAAAGCGTGGCAGTGCTGGGCAATGATGGGTGTAATGGTCATATTCTGAACATATAGCACACTCATATTTGGTCCTCAACCCTTTACTACTGGAAGGTTGTGTGGTAGTGGGGGGACTAGCAGTAGTGACGGGTATTGTGGGAGTTGGATTGGGGGGAATTAAATTCTATAATTCAGGTAGTGATGGGAAATTATTGGTTTGGTGGCCCTCTTTCTCACATAATGCGCAAGGTGGTGGGATGCATGGAGGAAGTGGAGTGGTGGGCTCTTTATTCTTCCTCCTACCCCCAGCTATAGTAGGGGGGGTAGTGAGTATGGGGGTAGTGGGGGTAAGGACATGAATTGTCATGGGGATTCCTTCTTGTGGGGGAAGGGATGGTCGAGGGACCATCTCTAGTGGGTGTAAATACCAAACTGGGATTGCTAACACCATATTAGGTATTGTGAGTGTTGCGGCTACCTGGAAAGCTTCGATACCGGGTGGAGGGTAAAAGAAGGGAATTTGAGTGAGGGGTTGGGGAACTGTCTCCCAAATGGGACTATGCCTCTGAGGGGATGTGGATTCATGGACCATAGGGGTCGATGAGTGTGCGGGAGGCTCCTATGAGGGTGGTTCTATGACTATTGAGATGTCAAGAATGACTGAAGCCTCCTGAGGAGGACGAGCATCCTCCGTGTGAGTTTCATTAGATGAGATGACGCATACTTGATTAGGGGGAAGAAGTGGTGGTTCTCCATGGTATGTCCCTAATAAGGATGGATCTTTGAAAATCCCAGGACCCATCTCTACGAGTGGGTAGGTGTCTCGGTTTGTGTGAATGAGGGGAAGAATGTTATCGAGATTGGCAGAGGGGTTAGGCTCATAATGTGAGACTTGGTCGATGGTCACAATCTTCCCGTTGTGGGGGAACATGATTGTCCGAAAGACGGAGGATGCCACTGCCTTCATAGCATACATGTAGCTACGTCCGAACAAGATATTGTAATCGAGTGGAGCGTCGATAACTTCGATGTCAATGAGAATAGTTTTGCCCCCTGAGTTCAATGGGGACATTTGGGAAGAGCCCTTCAGGAGATGATGGTCGTCCGTCATAAGCTCGTAATGTGATGGCGGAGGGTATGAGTTCCGGGGAACCAAGTTTCTGCCATAATGTTTTGGACATGATGCATGTAGATAAACCTTCATCGATGATACACCGATGAACGGTGATGTTCCATATTTTTACTGGTATTTGAATAGTGACCAGGGCGGGAAGACGAGGTTCGTTGTTGTCAAGATCAAAGTTGATGAGTCTAGTATCTACAGGGTCGACTACCCCCAAGGTGGAAAGTAGTGATTTTCGCTGAGTAGGGAAAGTCTGGAGGACTTCCAAGACTGACATGGTAGCCGAGGATTGTGCTAAGTTGTCGACCAAGCTATAGTTATGAGCGGCCATGGCCTGTGGGTTGTGGACATTCTTGTGCAAGGGGATGCAAGGGATACAAAGTGGTGGTTCGGTGGAAGGGTGAGGGATCACCAACGGGGGTCCCGTCGGTGTAGGGCTTGTCTCTGGAGGGATAGGAGTAGACTCAACTGGATACTGACGATTACGTGTTTGCAGAAGGATTTCTTCCTCACTGGTGAGGAGGATTGTACGCTCTGTTGGATTGTTGGGGTTTAGGTATTGACCCACCTGAGGTGGGGGATGTTGCGTGTCTTGTTGGGTGTTTATCATGCCTTGATGTGGGATATTATTTTGCAGCACGATGAGAGGGGGTTGTTGCAGATACTGTTGTGGTGCCTGAGGGGCAGTTTGTGCAGGAGAAGGGGGAAGGCTCCCAGAGTCTTTCAACCATTTGAAATCAATGATCTGGGGGAAATGGTGAGTGTAATGACTGAACTCACCACAAAGGGCACAAGGGAAGATGGTTTTAACATTATTTCACCCTTGGCATTTTTTGGTATTATTTCCCCCTTGGGGGTTTTGGTTCCCTTGGTTCTAGTTGCCCCCAGTGGGTTGATGTTGTGGGGGTTGATTCCCGCCTTGACCAGGGTTGTTTTTATTCCTGTTCCATCCTTTCTTCTTGGCATTGTTTGATGGATGAGTTGGATTGGCTGTGTTCAACTGTTCAAAATTATGGTATTGTTGAGCAGCAGAAGGTTGAACAAAATTTACCCCCGCATGAGGATGTGGGGGAGCCATGGGTTGTGGAGGACCAAGAAATGGGAAGTAAGGATTTTGTGGTGGTGCTGATCCATAAGGTACATAGGAAGGATGTGTTCTTTCACCAGTACTATAAGCGGATGTTGAGGGAGCACCATTGGTGGATGGAAGAGATGGATGTATGGGAGGTGCCGGTGGTGGTCCACTAATGGGTGGAGGTATAGCAACAGGGTATGGCTATTGATAAGGGGGTGGGGGGTAATAAGAAGTGCTCCCATATGATGGTGGGTATTGAGGTGTTCCATAGATCGATGGTGGTTGGGGTTGTGGACCATGGTGTGTGGTGGCACCTATTAGTCCGTCTGCTGAGTGTGACATCCCAGGTTTGTCTTGGCCAAATGGCACAGGTTTTGGAAGATCGGGAAGTACCGTGTATAAGTACCCTGACTATGCATAGATGAGGTCATACTGTTGGGATTTTCTGATGGATTCCTCTTCATATTGAGGGAAGGTGGAAGCTACATCCTTTCTAAGGAGAGAGACAAGTGATCTAAGAAACCAGTCAAGACATTGTTGCTTGGTGGTTTCTGCTTTACACAAACTACGTCGCCTACGCCACTCATGAATGTGGTCAACAATGTGGGTGGATGAAGTTTGTTTGAAGTTAGACAGTAGTTCTAGAAGGTCAAAAATTCTTTGGCCAATGACTCAAAGGTCCCATGGGACCCTGATTTTTCTTCGACATACCATTTGGCTGATGGGCCAGTAAGTGTGCGTTGAAATAATCGCAGTCGGATGGAATCATCCATGATGCTATTGGAAGAACACCATAGATTAAAGGTCATGACATGGTTGGCAGGATCATCCCCTGCCTTTCCTTCAAACTTTGGTATGTCCGAAGGAAGTTTGGCTGGCATTGCAGGCCATGTGGCGTCATGCAATATAGGATCATTGGTGAGCTTGGTGAGATCCGGTATGTTGAGAGAGGCCAAATATGGCATCTGTAGTGGGGTGGTAGGGTTGGATCCAGCCATAGTGTGTTGTGAACCTGACCCTTGATGGGGACTAGGTGGGTTGGTGCTCCCTCCTTGAGAGGAAGTGGGTCCTTCGCTCCCGTGTAAAGGAGAGCGAGTGAATGGATGACCTTGGGACGTAGACCCAAGTAATGTAGAACCAAGCAAAGTTGATCCTAATATAGTAGCACTCACAGGAGTGTGTGAAGGAGGTACCGATGAGCGGGTACGACCATATACTCCCCCTAAGATAGGAGGGAGGTTGAGCAAGCGTCGTGAGTGATGGGGGTTCTGTGGTTCCCCTATGATGTCAGACTAGTTGTGTGAATGTGTGCACAAAGTGGTGAGAGTAATATAGAAACAAGAGTCTTTGTTGTGACTGTTTACACAATATATATATCAAAAGTCAAACTATAATCAGATGTGCATCATACATAAATGAGAAAGAAGCATATATGTGGGTAAGAGGGTTTTGTCCGCGTGGGGAAAACAAAAAGAAAGCAAATACTCGTGTCCTAGAAGACGTAATGTCCTTCCTCTCAAATAGCACTGGACCTTCCAATAGTACTCAACAGTGGGGTCTGAAGTCACCGGAAGAGAAACTAGTGAAGGATGAAATAATTGGTTATAATGAGGGGTAGAGGGGGCATATACCAAAAGAGCTGGTGATATTTCCCAATAGCCACACAAAATCCAATAAAGGTGAAATTGCAGCCCACAATCGCCACCTGGGTAGATGTCCTAAAGTTGGTCACTAGGTACCTCGGTCAAAGTGCGACATTTAGATTTTTGGCCTAAGAAATGGGTCACGGGCTGGATCCCATCCAAGAGGTGGGTGCCTCAAGGGGGGACGCACAGAACAACCGGACCTCGTCCTTCGACCCTTCATGGGTATCTTCCTGCCTTATGGTGATTGGAACACTTGACTTGGAGGATTTGAAGTTCCCTATTTGTCAACCTCTATGTTTTGAAAATGTGAGAACCAGATAACGAGGAGTTATTTGGATGTCTATCCCCAAAATCCTACCTAGACTAAAAAATTTCTTTGGCACCTCCCGTGGAGGAAAACTTAGTGAGTTTTTAGAAAGATTTTAGATGATGTTGTTTTGTGAGGCTGGGGGTGAGAACCAACCTCTTTTGATTAAAAGTGGGAGTGGATAGTCCTGTCAAGAAAAGATGGGGTATTTTCGGAATCCCTTTGGAGGAAACTTACTTAGACCTCCACGTTTCGAGAAGAGGCTATGTGAGTGATGAGTGACTTTTGTGTGTGAGTGAAATTGTGCCAAGTTTTAGTTAATTAGATGTCACCTTGCTGCATGTGGACTTCGCTTGGTCCTTACAAGAGTTTGATTACCTAATTAGCTAGATGTCATTGGTACAACCTTGCGGAATTCAAAAACCCTAGGAATCTATCATGTGGACATGTGGTTCCGTTACTATCCTTTATCTCCCTATGATGATGTAATCTAGAAAAGAATGAAACTATCCTAGATTGAACATGTGGGCATGTATGGGCCCGTTACCACCTTTAAACTCTCCTAGTGTTTTGATCTAAGAAAGTGAAATTCTAAACACTATCCTATCTTTGTGACATGTGGGCATGTATGGGCCCGTTACAAATTTAAGATATGTTTGAAAAATGAAATTAAGAGGGGTACCAAAAGGGCCTTTGTCCTCTCCTAAAGGTTTTGAAATTTTGTTAAGGGAGATGAGATTGTTTTCACAATCTTTTTCTGATTCTCAAGATCGCTTGAAGGTGCGAGAGAAGAGCACACTCAAGGATTTTTGCTTCAATTTCTAGTCCCAAATGTGAGTTAGATGTGATTAAATATGATTGTCCACTTATGTTTGTAAATAAAAAACTAGCCATCCATGTGGCAAAAAGAAAAGAAGGGAAATTGATTTTTATCCTCCTAAGTGCCTATGTTTGGTTGACTAACCCCTTTATATTATGAGGGGACTAAGTGAAATGTGGATTTACAACATTTTTGACAACATATTTAAGAAGATAGATGGCCTTTCCCACATCCAAAGCACTTACAATGAAATTTTTTAATCAAATGCACGGCCCCTAGTGCAGACAGAGGCGCACAGAGTGTAGGCGCGTGAGCAGAGTTGAAACCAAAAGTGCATGCACGCAGAGAATGGCTGTTACTAAAGTGCATGTGCGCACGATGCACATCTGTGGGGTAGAATACCCGCGCACCTATGAAAAACGGCTGAGAAAGAAAATCCGGATGGATTTCTCTCAATTCTCCTTTGAATTGACTGGTTAGCAGGTTGGCAGAGGCCGGTTTGTGCACCTGCAAGTTAAACAAACTAAAAGGAAAGAAAAATAAACCCAAATGAGGGAGGAATTAATACCTTCTCCCCAGTATGGTCTCCAATTTGTTTGCACCCTATTCGTCACCTTGGTGAGCAAATAAGAGGTGCTTACATGTCCAGTTGGGTCTTGCTGAGCATGACAGCTGTAGAGGAAAGAGTTAGAGAAACAAAAACAAAACTATAAACAAGAATTAAACTAATACAAGCTAAAATTATAAGCATATGAGTAAAGAAATAACAAAGACAACAAGACCAATATCACCAATGTTTTTAGGCTAATCAATTGATGAAATCAAAGCACAATGAAGAAAGGGGACTATGAGTCCCTTCTTCCTCCAAAGGAAGGCTCTTGTGCCCTCACAAACTTGCTCTCCTTACAATAAGAGAAATGAAAATGATAGTGAAAGAACTCCCAAGCATATCCACTCAATGGAGAGGTAGATAGCTCAATGAAATGGTGCCAATGTGTTATTGCCAAGGAGTGAGTCCTTAAAACAATCTAGGCAGCATAACATTACATGAAATTCCTTGAGAAAATGATGTTTCTTCATGGATTTTTATAGCATTGCATTGGGTGATTATGTAACTCCTTTGAGGTGTGAAAAGGGGCTCTTTAGGGCTTCATTAGGTCTTTAACCAGCCTACCATGCGGATTCAACTCAGATTTGAGGGTCAAATGGGCTTGGGAGCTGATCCATAAGTGGTTGGGAGGCCGACCAATTCAATAAATGCGCCATTTAGCAGGTGCACGGGTTTTTGTGCCAACATCCATGCATCGTGCGCGTATGCGCGCATGGTACGTTCCTGTTCTGCGCATGTGCACGTGCACCAAAGTTCTATAAAGCGACCTTCAATTTTTTGTTACTTTGTGTAGTTTTTGACCTTTTTGGAATGCTGTGAAATTAATTCAGTGCCATGAATGACTTCATTACTGTTTGACGATGATGATTTCTTGTCGCCATGTGTGGACAAAATTTCAGTGATAACAATGACCTTTTCTTTTCATGATCTTAAGGTTATTGTCGAAGATTACCTAGATGGTTGATGCGCCTCTCGACTACAATTTACTACTAGGGTGTAATTTGACTTATACCATGACAAACATCATGTCGTCTCTTTTTCGCATGCTATGTTTCCCTCATGAAGGAAAAATAATGATGATTGATTAGCTTTTATTTGTGCATGCTAGTCCTAGTGCATCGTTTGGACCTCCGGTCCATGTGATAAAAAATTATCAACAGGCAACTGAGGATTTTGGTGTTGAAATGTATTCCTCTTTGATGGGTAGCTTTGATTTCATGGCACCAATTCACCATATTCATGTCATTTCCAGTGAGTCTTCATTGTTGATGAGGTTTGTTCCTTTCTGTACTTAATATTTCAACGACCCTTGGACCCTACCTTCCCTGACTATGTCGTATGAAGGTCATTCACACATTGGGATGAAAATGCCATTATCAACAACAGAAGTTGCGTATCAGGATATTCTTGATGCTACTAATGACCTGGATCCTTCCTCATCGTGAACGAATGAGGTGGATCCTATTCTAGAGCTTGTATGGGACTCTCAATCATCTTGTTCACATGATTTCCTTGAAGATACTTTACCTTAAGATGAATCCATCTTAGAGGCCATGTCTAGTCCTGATATACCTTGGGACAATATGCATCATTGATCCTATTTTTTCCCAGAGATTGTTAAGATCGAACGGGATGAGTTTAGATATACCTTGAGTGATATGGTCAGTCACGCATGGTATTTATGCCGAAGGAAACATGAAAAATATTTCTCCTTCCGTCATGATCGACATCTCTCGTATCCCTGGTAAAATTGAGAATGTGTTTGTTTGTGCAGATTGTTCACCTGAAGAAATTTAGATATACACCAATATATTCAAATAATTCTGAGATATATTTGCTTGGTCATATGAAGAGATGTTAGGGATCGACCCCAGCATTGTCGAACAAAAAATTAAAACCTATTAGGATGCTAAACCTGTTCGAAAACGTCTTAGAGTTGTTAATCCTAAGAAGGCCCGTGCTATTAAGGCATAGGTAGAGAAGCTACTTAATGTTGGTTTCATCTACATGGTTCCCTTGACTGAATGGGTGTCTAACCCCTTTCTCGTAAATAAAAAGAAAGGAAACATCCATGTATGTATGGATTTTTGAGAACTGAATAAAGCTTGTCCTAAAGATAACTTCCCTACTCCTTCATTCACCAGATTCTTGATGAGTGTGTGTGAAGCGAAGTCTTTTATTTTATGGATGGATTTTCAGGGTATAATCAAATTCAGATCAAACTTGAGAATCAACATAGGATAACATTTATTTGTCCTTGGGGTACTTTTTCATAACGAAAAATTCCTTTTGACCTTAAAAATGCCAGAGCAACCTTCCAACATGCCATGACCTTTTCTTTTCATGATCTTAAGCATATTGTCGAAGATTACCTAGATGGTTGATGTGCCTCTTGACTACAATTTACTACTAGGGTGTAATTTGACTTATACCATGACAACCATCATGTCATCTCTTTTCCTCACTTTATGTTTCCATCGTGAAGGGAAAATAGTGACGATTGATCAGTTTTCATTTGTGCACGCTAGTCCTAGTGCATCGGTTGGACCTCTGGTCCATGTGATCGACAATTCTCAACAAACAATTGAGGATGTTGGTGTCGAAATGTATTCCTCTTTGATGGGTAGTTTTGATTTCATGGCACCAATTCACCATATTCATGTCATTTCCAGTGATTCTTCATCGTCGATGAGGTTTGTTCCTTTACATACTTCATATTTCAACTAACCTTGGATGCTACCTTCCCCGACTATGTCGTACAAATTTCAGTCACACATTGGTATGGAAATGAGACTATCAACAACAAAGGTTGTGTATTAGGATATTATTGACGCTAATACTGACCTGGATCCTTCCTCCTCGCAGATGAACAAGGTGGATCCTGTTTTAGAGCTTGCATGGGCTACTCAATCATGTTGTTCACATGATTTCCTCGAAGATACTTTACCTTCATATGAAGCCATCTTAGAGGCCATGTCTGGTCCTGATAAACCTTGGGACGATATGCATCATCGATCCTATTTTTTCCCAGAGCTTGTTAAGATTGAACAAGGTGACTTTAGATATACCTTGAGTGAGATGGTCAGTCACGTCGTGGCTCCATTTGATACACATGGTATTTATGCCAAAGGAAACATGCAAAATATTACTCCTACTGTCATGATCAACATCTCTCGTATCCCTGGTAAAATTGAGAATGTGTATGTTGGTGCATATTGTTCACCCGAAGAAATTCAGATATACACCAATCTCTTCAAATAATTCTAAGATATATTCGCTTGGTCACATGAAGAGATGTCAGGGATCGACCCCAGCATTGTCGAATATGAAATTAAAACCTATTAGGATGCTAAAAATGTTCGGAAACATATTAGAGTTGTTAATCCTAGGAAGGCCCATGTTATTAAGGAAGAGGTAGAGAAGCTACTTAATGTTGGTTTCATATACCCAGTTCCATTGACTGAATGGGTGTCCAACCCCTTTCTCGTAAATAAAAAGAAAGGAAACATATGTGTTTTTATGGATTTTAGAGAACTGAATAAGGCTTGTCCTAAAGATAACTTCCCTACTCCTTCATGTAAATGGGTTGAACCTGCACAGAATATATCTAGCTAGAAAATACTACACACATTTGCAGAGAGAAATTGAGAAAGAAGAAGCAAGATAGAAAGAATGGAAGAATTCTCATTAACCGTATTCCACACTCAAAGAGTGAATAATTTACAATATATATAGAATAAATGAGTAACCAATGAGCCATAGTGGTGGTCTAGATTGATCTGGACACACACCAACAACTACAAGAGTAAACTACCACCTAGTCTAGTCTCTCAGGTAGTTACGGGAGTTAACTGCCACCTAGCTGAGTTAACTAGTCAACTAGTCTTCAGTTAACTGACTGAACAAAGAGTAGCGAGTTGGTGATGATCGCAATTTTGCATGGTGACAAAACCAATGCAACATCTAAACTCAACTCAACTAGTCAAACCGAAGTGTCAACTGAAAGAGAATATTCTCCTAGTGGAATATTCTCTCCTAAAATATAGGAGACTGGATAATGAATAATTATGACTAATACACAAGTAACAACCTTAGGAAAAAATAAATCCTAGGTGTATGTGAAGTAACTCCAACACCCCCCCTGAACATCACTATGGTGAAAATAAAGAATGGGTCCCGACTACGAGGCCATGTTAGGTACCCAAATACAAAATATACACTGAACTAAATGAGGAAAGAAGGAAACCCTCATGGGAACAAAATCCTAATGGGAACAATGCATAAAATAAAAAATGAGAAGGAACAAAAGGGCAGTTGCTAAGCAACCATGTCCTTCACTCCAAGAAGACCTCACAACTGTGCAAGTTTGTGCTCTTTGAAGATTTTGTTGAAGATGTAGATGTTTGCACGGATCTGATGAAGTATATGCATCATCGATATTTCCACACATATCCACTTTATCTTATTATAATGAATAATATCCAAATAAATTTTGGATGAAATTTTGAAAACCGTACGACTGTTTCCAGAAAAATGCTAAAATTTTGTTGATTTTAAAACGATCATAACTTCACTTTCTGGACTCTGTTTCAGACGATGTTTTTTTGAAATTGGATATTTTACCGAGAGGAATTCAAATATCCAATTTGTTTCTGCAAATGGTTCTCATAAAATATAATAATTGAGTCGTATGTGCACGTCTCCCTTTTTGTTTCCTGAGATGCATGCATTGCGCATGGAAAAGTGTCTACATGTGACCCCTGAGATGCATGCCATATATATTCCACATGAAATTTAGAAAACAAATCTGAAATGGAGTAGACATAATCTTCAATTAATGGAATACAATTTTTTGTAGATACTTGTGTAGAAGACTCTTCAAACTGAAAATGATTTATCTTCCGATGACTTTTCTACATTCTCTATCTTGTCAACATTTTGCATGCATTCTTCCTTATTCCCAAATAAAGCCTCCAATTTTCTCCATAAATCATTTGGAGTGAATTCTTGTGAGTCATCATATACTTGATGGAGAATTTCGGGAGAAATAAAATAGAGGATACATCATATGGCCATATCTTGTCTATTGAGAAAGTCATTTTTCTCATCGACAATATCAGGCTCTACTTCCATTGCCATAGTTATTTGGTACAAGCCACTGCATCTGAGCATAAGCATAATTTTTGGCTTCCATTCCAAATAGTTACGAGGCATTAGAAGTATTTCTGGCGAATAATCCATCTTTATGTGTTCTTCAATATTCAGTACCTGGAAAAAAATAATTTGGTGTAGCTTTTTCTTAGCAGTCCGTCGAATCTGATACCATGTAAATGTGTTGAACCTGCACATAATATATCTAGCTAGAAAATACTATACACATTTGCATAGAGAAATTGAGAAAGAATAAGCAAGATAGAAAGAATGGAAGAATTCTCATTAACCATATTCCACACTCAAAGAGTGAATAATTTACAATAGATATAGAATAAATGAGTAACTAATGAGACATAGTGGTGGTCTAGATTGATCTGGACACACACCAACAACTACAAGAGTAAACTGCCACCTAGTCTAGTCTCTCAGGCAGTTACGGGAGTGAACTGCGACCTAGCTGAGTTAACTAGTCAACTAGTCTTCAGTTAACTGACTGAACAAAGAGTAGTGAGTTGGTGATGATCCCAATGTTGCATGGTGACAAAACCAACGTAACATCTAAACTCAACTCAAATATTCAAACCGAAGTGTCAACTGAAAGAGAATATTCTCCTAGTGGAATATTCTCCCCTAAAATATAGGAGACTGGATAATGAATAATTATGACTAATACACAAGTAATAACCTTAGGAAGAAATAAATCCTAGGTGTGTGTGAAGTAACTCCAACACTTTATTGACCAGATTCTTGACGAGTGCGCGAGAAGCGAAGTCTTTTATTTTATGGATGGATTTTCAGGGTATAATCAAATTCAGATCAAACTTGAGGATCAACATAGGACCACATTTATTTGTCCTTGGGGTACTTTTTCATAACGAAAAATTCCTTTCGACCTTAAAAACGCTAGAGAAACTTTCCAACGTGAAATGACCTTTGATTTTCATGATCTTAAGCATATTTTCAAATATTACCTAGATGGTTGATGCCCCTCTCGACTACAATTTACTACTAGGGTGTAATTTGATTTATACCATGATAGCCATTATGTCATCTCTTTTCCTCACTTTATGTTTCCCTCACAAAGGGAAAATAGTGATGATCGATCAATTGTCATTTCCACACGCTAGTCCTAGTGCATCAGTTGGACCTCCGGTCCATGTGATTGAAACTTATCATCAAACAACTAAGGATGTTGGTGTCGAAATGTATTCATCTTTGATGGGTAGTTTTGATTTCATGACACCAATTCACCATATTCATGTTATTTCCAATGAGTCTTCATCATCGATGAGGTCTATTCCTTTCTGTACTTTGTATTTCAATGACCCTTGGACCCTACCTTCCCCGACTATGTAGTATGAAATTTAGTCACACATTGGGATGGAAATTCCACTATCAAGAGTAGAGGTTGTGTATCAGGATATTCTTGACGCTAATACTAACCTGGATCCTTCCTCCTTGCAGATGAACAAGGTGGATCGTGTTCTAGAGTCTGTATGGGCCGCTCAATCATCTTGTTCACATGATTTCCTCGAAGATACTTTACCTTCATATGAAGCTATATTAGAGGCTATGTCTGGTCCTAATATACCTTGGGATGATATTCATCATTAATCCTATTTTTTCCCAGAGCTTGTTAAGATCGAACATGACGACTTTAGATCTACCTTGAGTGAGATGGTCGGTCACGCTATGATTCCATTTGATATGAATGGTATTTATGCCAAAGTAAACATGGAAAATATTTCTCCTATCATCATGATCGACATCTCTCATATCTCTCGTAAAATTGAGAACGTGTATGTTGGTGCAGATTATTCGCCTAAAGAAATTCAGATCTACACCAATCTCTTCAAATATTTTTGAGATGTATTCTCTTGGTCATATGAAGAGATTCTAGGGATCGACCCCAGCATTGTTGAACATGAAATTAAAACCTATTCATATTTTAAACTTGTTTGGAAACATCTTAGAGTTGTTAATCCTAGGAAGGCCCATGATATTAAGGAAGAGGTCAGAAGCTACTTAATGTTGGTTTCATCTACCCAGTTCCCTTGACTGAATGGGTGTCCAACCCTATTCTCGTAAATAAAAAAGCAAGTAAACATCCATGTATGTATGGATTTTATAACCCTAAATAAGGCTTGTTCTAAAGATAACTTCCCTACTCCTTTCATTGACCAGATTCTTGACGAGTGCACAGGAAGGGAAGTCTTTTATTTTATGGATGGATTTTCAAGGTATAATCAAATTCAGATCAAACCCGAGGATCAACATAAGACGATGTTTATTTGTCCTTGGGGTACTTTTTCATACCGAAAAATGCCTTTCGGCCTTAAAAATAACTTTGAATATTTTCATGACCTTTGATTTTCACGATCTTAAGCATATTGTCGAAGATTACCTAGATTATATTGATTCTCACTCTCGCAAGAGAGTATATAACTCCACTTACCTTTGATTAATATTTGAGAGATATCATTACTATCACATTCAGTTGAACCCTCACAAGTGTATCTTATGCGTTAGGTCTTTCTGTCTTTTAGGATTATTAGTGTTTGAGCATGGGTTCATGGTATATCTTATGAAGTTTGAGGCAATACTTTGATTTCCTCTCCCATGCAACATTAGACAACTTCAAGGTTTGCAGAGGAAGGCTAATTTCTTTTGTCGGCTCATAGTGAACTATGCCAATTTAACTAAAGGTTTCATGCATCTTTTGAAGAAGGACACTATGTTTATATCAGATGAGTGAGCCCAAGAATCTTTCGATGCTCTTAAGAAATATTTGGTATCAACGCCTCTGATGAAGCCTCCAGACTACAATAGAGACTATTTTCTTTATATCACTGCATCTGAAGGGAAAATTGGTATGGTTATGGTTAAGGAGGATGATGAGCTCCATGAGCACATTGTCTACTATCTCAGTTGAAACCTATTTGGTCCTAAACTTAAATACTCTCATGTAGAGAAACTGGATTTGGTCGCTGAACATGCAGTTCAAAGATTATGACATTATATATTACTTTGAAAAACTATCGTGGTTGCAGATATCAATCCATTTCAATACGTCCTCACTAGGCATATCATAGGGGGGGAAATACAATAAGTGGATTGTTATTTTACAAGAATTTGATCTCGATTTTGCTTCGGTGAAGTCTAAGAAATCACTAGTTTTTTCTGAGTTGATATTGGGCTTCCCTCGACTAGATGAGGACATTTTTCATGACGATTCTTTCACAGATGAACATATTTTCCTTATATTGTCTTCGAACCCCTGATATAGAGACATTTTTATTTATCTTCAAACCTTCAAGCGACCCCAACATCTATCGAGAGATGATCGACGATGTATATGTCATCGAGCTAAAAACTACCTTATTATCGATGACACTCTATATCATTGAGGGGTAGATAGTATTTTATGTCATTTATTGATTCACGAGGAAGTTAAGGATGTACTCAATGACTGTCATAGTGGGGAATGTGGTGGTCATTTATGTGGGTTTCCCAAAAGATATTACGAGCAAGTTATTTTTGGCCATCAATTTTTAAATATTGTGTTGAAGTGGTCAAGAAGTGTCACCCTTGCTAGGTGTTCGCTCAAAAAATTCACTCACACCTATCCCCTCTTCACCTACTTGTCACCATCAGTCCCTTCACCAAGTGGTGGGTAGATTTTATGGATTGTAACCTAGTATCGGTTGGGGGGCACCATCATAATATTTTGGCCATGGATTAATTTACTAAATGGTAAAAGTCCATGCCTACCATTAAATTCGATGGTAAGACTTCAACATTCTTTGTATTCAACTAGATTATAGCCTGGTTTAGAATGCCAAGAGATATTGTCACTGATAATGGAAGTCACTTTCAAAATTAAATGATGAAAGAGTTAGCATCAAAATTGGGTTTTAAGAACAATCATTCTTCCCCTTACTATCCCTAGGAAAATGGACAAGTAGAGGCAGTGAATGAATCTCTCAAGACCATCTTGCAAAAAAATGTTAGCCAGAGTAAATCGAACTGGAATTTGATGCTTTACCCTACACTTTGGGCATACCGAACCATGGTAAATACTTCCATCGGTTTCTCTCCTTTTCAATTAGTATATGGCATGGAGTCGATTCTTCCGATTGAATGTAAAATTCCTTCCCTTAAGTTGTAAATTGAGCTCCTACCTCACGCATCTGATCTTGAAGAACTCCTCGTATACCTGGAGCGTCTCGATGAAAAATGTTGAGATGAATCTACAATTATCAAAGAAAATAAATGATGTGTTAAGGTTCAGTATGATAAGTTAGGCTTATCCCATAAGTCTGTCTTATTCCTTCATCCAAAAAATTTCATTTTCCCTTGTTTGCAATCCATCAACTGGATCTTCATGTTAGCAAACAGTGAGGTACACCATTCATAAATAGTGGGTCTTAAACACTCCACCACATAAAACATGAGTGGCCTTGATTTCTGGTGCAACGAGGCTGACCCTGAAATCTGTGTGAGTAAAAGCACAATGATATTTAAGCTCAGGTTCTTGATCACATTGATAGGGAGTTGGCTCCCTACTTTATCTGTGTCTGCAACATAGTGGGTGGCAATGTACTACGCCATAGTCATAGCACCCACAACCCCTCGGGCCTTGAGATTCACTACGTCAACTCGACAAGACAATCCTATGATAAAGTATATATCATCCACTTCAGTCCTCAATGGTTTTCCATCGAGGTTGAAGGACTCTATCTCTAGATCCCAATAGTTTACTAGCAACTCAGTAAGATCACCTAAGTCTGCATTCCCCTAAGAGAACAAAATTTATAAAGGCCACATAGTTTTAAATATTTTTGATCCCTTGCATCTCTTTCGACTGCTGCATCTATCTCCTCATGTTCCCTTTCCCTCCATCCAAGAACCATCCTGCAAAGGAAAAACCATGTTTTGAGTCAAAACCTTTTAAAAATCTTGTTCATAGACTTGTACGTGGGATAACTTGATAACAATCATGTATAGGGTTTTATATATGCATGCATGCTTCAATTTTTCCTCATATATGGGGTAGTATATGAGACTCGATGATCTGTCACCCGGGTATACCCTAGTTTCCATGTTACACCTTCTAATACAAAAAACCTGGGGCCTAAAACTGAAATTTAAATCATTGAAATTGAAGAAGAGGGGATGGGCACTTACTTGGTTAGAATGGTTATTGATTTCATTGATTGTAGCTCCCTTAATTTACACTTGAAGATCGTAGGTAAAATGGCCTAAATGCACTATGTGGGTGAAAAAAATCAAATGGTAAAATGATCTATTTTTATTGTAAGTATAAATGTTTTACCCACTTTCTATAGTTGTTTGCTATTTTTTGACCTATGGACTAATAGTGCAGTGGAAAGACTTGGTTTTTGGTGGTTTTGTTCAGGATTTTTTGTGGTTTCTAGCATCGTACCACCCGCCCATGCCTTAAACAACTATATTCTTTCACTAGCATATATGATAGGTTTTCACTCTGTTATGCATTCTTTCATCATCATATGACCATGATCCATACACCCTAGGTACGGACCCATTTATTAGTGACACAGAACCTTTTCACAGCTACCAAAAATGTCATTAGTAACTGGTAGAGGCTTACCAAACATGGGTTCCCTAGTTATAACCTTTGTGTCATTTGGTGCCCATGAAAAAGTTATTCCATAGGACCGAGAGTTCCTTATAGTCCTGATATGGATTTTCATTCAGACCCCATTTTCTTACTCAAAAGAATTCTGATTGTTACCTATGGGACTCCCCCTGAGTCTTGGTTAAGCTCTTTTCTGACTCCCGAAAAATCGAAAATATTTCTGAGTGAACTTGTATCTTTCACACTCATTAAATGGCTTTGAAAGGACATATATTGTTGGAATATTGATTGTTGTCATTTATGTCAACCCTAGTCATGGGTTTTGGACCGCAAGATTGATAAAGGTATTTGGACATGAAGGAAAATGCACATGCATATACAACACCCATGAATGGATAGTATACATCATGTTTTTTCTGGTGGTATGTGGCACATCACATGGATCCTCATGGTTGAGGAGAAATGAATTTTTGAAGATGACAAAGTGAATTGAAAAAGGAAGTACATGTAGGCCTTGAAAATAATTAAAGAAAATAATTACAAAATAAGAAAGTGTCAGGTCGGCCCTAATGGTTAAAGGAAGTGACATAAATGGTATAAATAAATATCATTATACATTCATTTGATACAAGTTGAATTTCAGAGGGAAGAAAAAGTAAAATAAGGCAGGATTTCAAGGTAGGATGAAGTCTTTTGGTGATGTGTTCTAAGGTAAGTTATTTTCAGGTCATCTTACCATTTTTGCTATAAATTTTTTTCTAGAACGACTCAGATGCTGAAATCGCTATGGTATTGAGAATACATATCAAGGTACCTTTGGTAACATTTTTATCTCTTGATTCGCTATAATTATGGAGATACACTGTGGAATATAGGGTTTGTGACCAGTCCTGAAACTAGTCAATAAACAGGTGTTCTGGGTAAAACAGTCATAACTTTTTCATACAGATTCCAAATGCATTGGGACCACTTCCATTGGAAACAGTATGGACTGTAGTTTCTTTTGTGCGAGTTGCACAATCAGATGTTAAATATTGAGCGCAGGGCATGCTGTACAAGTTGGGTCTTCTGAACATACCAGAATTGAATAAAGTCTACCATTCTTTCTATAACCTCTTTTTGGGAAGGATTCAAGGAGTGAAAATTGGAGGAGTTTCAAAGAATACATTAAGTAACATTATCTACAGGATCAGAGTACTCCAAGAATTGAATAATTGAAGAAATTGAAGAAGTCTCAGAAAACATTATCAGGTTCTATGTGATGATTGGTTGATGGTGATGATTTAATGTAAAGTTTTATTATCTCTCATATA
>ML788876.1:185380-197253 GCA_009831015.1 Picea engelmannii | reverse complement strand
GAGAAATGAATTTTTGAAGATGACAAAGTGAATTGAAAAAGGAAGTACATGTAGGCCCTGAAAATAATTAAAGAAAATAATTACAAAATAAGAAAGTGTCAGGTCGGACCTAATGTTAAAAGGAAGTGACATAAATGGTATAATTAAATATCATTATAAATTCATTTGATGGAAGTTGAATTTCAGAGGGAATAAGAAGTAAAATAAGGCCGGATTTCAAGGGAGGATGAAGTCTTTTGGTGATGTGTTCTAAGGTATGTTATTTTCAGGTCATCTTACCATTTTTGCTATAACTTTTTTTATAGAATGATTCATATGGTTAAATTGATATATTATTGAGAAGACATATTAAGGTACCTATGGTAAAAATTTCAGCTCTTTATTCACGATAATTATGGAGATACACTATGTGGAATATAGGGTTTGTGACCAGTCCTGAAACTAGTCAATAAATAGGTGTTCCAGGTAAAATAGTCATAACTTTTTCATACAGAATCCAAATGAAGTGGGACCACTTCCATTGGAAATATTACAGACTTTAGTTTCTTTTGTGTGAGTTTCATAATCTGATGTTAAATATTGAGCACGGGGCATGCTATACAAGTTGGGTCTTCGGAACATACCAGAATTGAATAAAGTCTACCATTCTTTCTATAACCTCTTTTTGGGAAGGATTCAAGGAGTGAAAATTGGAGGAGTTTCAGAGAATACATTGAGTAACATTATCTATAGGATCAGAGTACTCCAAGAATTGAATAATTGCAGAAATTGGAGAAGTTTCAGAAAGCATTATCAGGTTCTATGTGATGATTGGTTGATGGTGATGATTTAATGTAAAGTTTTATTATCTCTCATATATTCTTGGGTGGCAGGAAGGGGCAAGGATAGAGAGTTCAAATCTCTCTTGATATTGTAGGATTGTATCTTCCTCTTGGAGGTTTATCCCTCCCTTTACATTTGGAAGCTGTAGCTACCTTTGGAAGTCATTACTTCCCTTGAACAAAAACTATTGATTATTTCTCATATATTGTGCATGGTGTATTGTGGTGTATTGGTGTAACTCTTATACTATTGTTCATTGCTCATTGGATATAATTGAATGGTTTGAGTATAAGTTGAAAAAGGTTTTTAAATTGTACTTGATACTGATTTACCCCCCTCTCAGTATCAACATATATTTGGTATAAGTTTAACCCTTTTACGGACCAAGTAGACTACTTATGAAAAATGAATACTCTAGTCACCATTGGCTATAAGAGTTCTCATGGGTATTATTTTATACCTTTTCGGGCTTTGGAGACTAAATCTACAAAAAAGGACATTATTTTTGGAGCTAAGTTGTAATTACATTCCATCATCTTACTTGCATTATTGAGCCTATTGTCAGTTCTCGCTTTCTCATTATAATCCTCTTATCTCAAAAATTTGCATCACTAGTCAAGCATTTCATTCTATATATCCTTTTCATATTGACACCTTGTAACCTTAGAGGGAACATTCCCTGAGTGTCCATGCCCTGCATGCACTTCCTTTCATTGAGCATAGGTATGTTCCACTTCTTGGAACTAGTTGCTTACTCATGAAACTCATTTCCTCTTCTGTATCATAGCATTTCTTTTCTTATGAAAAAAGAAAAATATGGGTGGCAAAGGAATATTATCTCATATCAACAGCAGTCATGTCACCTGTGAACAAAGCACAAAATTTTGATTCCACTTTCTTCCAAAGTTTGGGTTTAGCATGACCTTAGGAAGTTGAGCTCATTACTTCCAATTGGTTATTCTTCTAATTGGTTATTCTTCCAATTGGTTATTCTTCTAGTCCCAATGGAGAGTTTGTTGATGCCTCCTGGATCACATAGTTTTATCATCAAGTCTATGATACCTAAGTTATCCATATGTCTCATGCTCTCTTTCAAAGGAAGTCTATAAGCCTATGTCGACCATTTCTTAGAACTCTTCACTTTTCTTGTTGGCAATACCCTCAGTGTATCGTAAAGTCGCATGAAGTTGTAGTCCTACCATGCACCATGGTCCTACCTTCATTATGGGTAGGTAACCTTGAACCGAACATATGACATTTCCTCACTGGCTGTTGATTGGGGGGTTTCCCTTACGTTCGACGACAACAAATATATTCACACATTGGGATTCGTGCAATGTCTTGGATTCCATTAGCCTTATTGGTGGTTTCCTCTCCTTTGTCTGCGGCTTTCCTTATTGGTTGCTATTCAAAGGGTATCTTTCATGCACTACTTTCATCTGGTGCATGAAAGGGATGCACAGAGCCATTGGTTTGTGAACATCCTATTCATCTGAGCTCCTCCCAATCATTAAGATATTTCTTTATACCTCATGTTGAATGATGAGAGATTCCCTAATTCTCTCCTTCCAGTGGGTCTCCTTCCATCGACTTCAACTCATATATTTTGGAAATGAGACCTAGATTCCTATGAGTACCTAGAGGCTTGTAGTCATTAGTGGCAGGTTATCCCTCCATTGATAGTTGGGATTGCATCAATGTCTCTTGATCGATAGATTTTTCAAGTGCTCGACCTCAAAACCCTTATTCACACTTGTAAATTGTACTCAGTGCTTTGATACCTTCTTTCATTATCGGTGGGTTGTCTCATGCTTATTAATAATATACCTTAATGACCGGTAATCAAATAAAGTCTCATTGTTTTCGACCTCAACTCCTTTATTCACATGATGTAGACTTGCACCTTCAATGGATAGTGTAGAAGACCTCCATATTACAGTAGCAACATTCCTCATTTTATGTTGTCTTTCATCAATCCAGAATATATTTTCAGAATGAAATGAATACATATTATTATCAAAATATTCTTAACACAAAATAACATATATACAGTAAAATTGGTTTCTATTCAATAAAGAAATAAGTTGAAACTGTAAAATGCAACAGAAACAAGCTTGCTAGAATGGTGGTGACTTATCACTTAGAAGAGATGTGACGGTTGCGCTCATTCATAAGAATATGAACACAATGAGGCTCTGAATTCCTTTTTACAATAAATAGGAATGTCAAAAACCCTAGACATCCAGAAAACCTAACCCTAGGAGATGAAGCACCAAAAGTCACGTGGGCCCTGTTTGGGTACGTTAATACATAAACTTCTCGGGGTCGTAACATTTTCATACGATCTCTGTTTTAGGCACACAATATCCTATTGGAAAGGTCTATCCGAGGACTACACTTTTTTATGCTATCTAGTAAAAGAAGTTTTGGCTATGGCGAGCCTTAAAAAATGTTGTTTAGGGCCTCAAAATGACCCCTCAAGTCAGGGACCTGAAAACTAGGGAAAAACTACCAAACTGAAAAAATGCCAAAATGATCTAGTTAGAATAGCTGGGAGGCCACCAAAATTCATATGGATCAATCCTCCCCCATTAGGAAGCAATGGTATCCATTGCGTTGAGTTCCCCCATAAGTTGAGGAAATTTCTGTTGAATTTGTCCCCAGGTGGGCCACTTGCCTTGGTGCAGGAGCTGCTCTACTTTGACAACTCGATAAACTTGGATCTTTTGTTGGCGAGTGCCCTTGATCTATTTTTCCACAATATGATCACCAGATGCCTGTTTCATGTAGTTGGGCTTGAACTCTATTGGTTTCAATTGTTCTATTATCTCTGAGGTGTCCAATAATGGTGGGAAATATAGATGAAGGATATCCATGTTGAACACTGGGTGCAAGCCAAGGAAAGGAGGAATGTTGAGCTAAAAATAATTATCACCCACAACCTTGGTGATGGTGTATTGCCCATAACAGAGTGGGAGAATATTTCGATGGGGTCCTATAAGGTGCTCTTTCTTCAAGTGCAACCTGTTAGCGCTCTGTGAATTTCCTAGAGGTTGTTCGGAAGAAGAAATCTATGAGAGGTAACCTTATCCAACTGCTTTTGAAGCTAGGATCTAGCCCTTCCAACTTCAGAGAGGGATATCTCTATATGATTTAAATATGTTTCAAATTTTTAAATATTAGGCTAGGTAAATAAATAAGTCGATTTTGTTGTCATAGTGTTTATCAAGTTGGTTGAGATAGTTTACACATCCATTGGGCTATGGGGTCCGTACCGTAAAGATGAAATCCGAACCAGAAAAACAAAGGAACCTTTCATAAGGCGAGATAATATAATCAATGGATTCTTTAGTAGCATAAATGAGGAATAGCAGAAAAAATGAGAAAGACAATTACAACAAAGAAGTAGTTAAGAATTTCTTTATTGTAAAATGAGAAGATAAAACACTTAAATCTTTTGAGTCAGAAACAGGGTATATGAGATAAATACTACAATGTTCATTACTTCCAAATATTAGATTTATAAAACAGTTTGATAACAAAGTGAGAATAACATTTAACTTAGAGAGAAAAACATCACCAGTGAATACACGCAAGAATCCTGTGAAATGCTTCTTTGTATTAATGGGAGATCTCTTCAAAAATATTACATTCTGATAGCTTCAGGGTGTGAAGATCAACAACCCTCAATACTTCGAAAGATGAAGTAATTATAACTCAAAATTACAAGACATCCTGTCATCAAAGACCAGGACGTGCTAAATCTATTTTTAGCCTAACTAACTTAACAAATTTCATAAATCTAGGAACTGCTTGATGATGTGTCACAATTGCATGTTGTTTTCTGGGTGAACCGTTGGTGAGGCCTCTGCATGACCTCATCTGACTAGAAAAATGACTAGGTTGGGAAAAATCATCTGCTACTCGATCAGATCATAGAGTTCTTCCCATCGAATATGACTGGGCACGTTGACTTTGAGTAGCCTTCGATAAACTTCATCCATTTATGTGTATTTGGCGAAGGTAGGTTTGGTGACGAAGATGTATCGAATCTCATGTTGAATACTAATGTCCCACTGAAGCACATCTAGAAATGCCTTTCCATTGATGCTGCCTTGAATTCCTGAAAACTTTGAAATGTCCTTAGCCACATCGGGCAGTCTCTTTTTGTAGTCTGGGAGTGTCATCAATTTGTCATTGATTACCTTTAGAACAGGAAGACCTCTCTTCTGTAGAGCTTCAATCTTACTAAAAAACCTTTGTACCCCTAGATCCATGGCCTTAACCTTTTCTTCCAGCTGAAGAATTAATCCTCTTTTGGTCAAAACTCTTTTGACCTCAAGGATGGTCTCTGTTCTATCCTCAATTTTAAGCTCTTCCAGCTCCTCCCTGGTCTTAGAATTTAGGAACTTGATGATTTCATTAGCCTGTGTAGCCATCTCTCCCAATTTCGATCTGATCTTCTCAATGGCCTGTTTGCTTCTCTGCACCAACTCATTTTTCTCAAACATGATCTGTATCATGGGCCATATCTTGTTCATAGACTTGGCGATGTCTGTCTAGACACTTTCTTTAACCTTGGCCAAAGTTTTACCTGCCACTGTTTGCTTCCGGAGCTGTTGTAACTCTTGTTTGAGCTGGTCTGATACTTGATTTTCCTTGGAGAGGCTGGTCTGAAAGGAAGATTTGAGTTCCTGAAGGTTCTCAATCTCCTTTTTGAGCCTGCTAATCTTTGTTTCCTGCAGGTTCATATTTTCCATAGATTTAGCCAATTCGGTTGTCTTTTCTAGGGATGTCAGTGGAGTTGTGGATGGGACTTCTGTTACTGACAATGTGCTCACTCCTGAAAGTGGAATGGCACTCAATGGAATGACTTCCATTGGATTCAGTTGTTCTTTCTCTTTTACTAGCTTCTCCATATCAACTTCCATTTCCTTTAGTTGTGCATTCTGCTCCATGAGTAGTTTGAGCATTTCATCTTTTTCTCCTTCTATCTCTGCTATCTCCTTCACCTGCAAATCCTCTGTTGGCGGCAGTTTCAGTTGTTTCCTTAAGGAGGCTATGTCAGCATTTTTCTTCTTAATCATCTCCTCGGCTTCTTTCACATTTGAAGGATTGTAGATGATCTTGAGGACTAGTTCCTCCAATGTCTTGATCCTATTGTCCTTGGCAAAGGATGATATCTTTTCCAACTTCAATTGTGTTTGGAAATTGTTCAGGGACACTTGCAATTTGGATGCAGTCATGGAAGCATGCACCAACGTATAGAAAACCATCTCTCCTGTTTTCTTGTGTAGATCCATCTAATCGGTCGGATGCACATCCTTAGTTTGGAATTCAAAGGTGGCCCTTTTGTAATCAATGATTACCTTTGGATCTAGCACCTGTGCTTGGAGGAATGTCATATGCATTCTACCCTTCTCTATGTCAAATGTCGATAGCAACCTATGTTGTGCAGTTGACGTCTGCTTCCAGAACTGGGCGCAAGTGCTGCTGGTCAGAGTTTGATTCCTTTTCTTGATCAGATCATATTTTTCAAAGATGATCAGCTTCGGTCCTACCTTGCCTGGCTGGGTGGTTGGTGGAGTATCTGTAGATTTCTTCGAAAACAATGAGGTTATGATATGATGGAGGCTTGCACTGAGGGGAGGCCTATCAACCTTGGTCATTGTAGTAGATGGGACTTCCTTTTTCCCATTTGGGTCGGGAGCTGAACTCGTTCTAGACCTCTTGTTATGCAATTGGAATTCTTCTGACGACACTTCAGTGACAGGTGGAGACAAATCTTGCCTAGGCCTTTTCTCTTTTGGAACCTGTGGGGTGGTTGTTTGTGATACAGTGGCAGGGGGATCCTGTTGTTCTGCTTTGACCAAAGTGTTTGGTTCCCATACTATCTGGTTTGTGAATTTCTCGACTTCAGGCCTATATTCGTGGACATATGGGATATTCTTGTTCTTCACCCTCATCTCAGAGATGATCCCACATGAATTGTAGTGCCATGTGAAACTCATGAAGAAATTCACTTCCTTTAGTATCCTGTTTTCTTCTTCTCCAGTGCCACGATTGTTGTAAATGAAAGAGCCAATATGCCCTTTGATTTTGAGTTGTTTATTTTTCTTTAGTGACACGAAGTGAATATCATCAAAGTTTATCATCTGCCTTATGTACTCCAGGGAAAAAATTCTGACAGGCAGGTATTTGGGTATCTTATACAGTGCCAACTCACACCCATATACTCTGATCTCAGTGTGATTTTGGTATAAATACCAATCACATGTATTTGTGTGATCTGAGAGATGCAAGATCCTATGAACTTCATCATTTATCCTAGTTTCGGGCCTGCCGCTAAGCATACTTACCACTGGGTGGTAGAATTGATCGATGAACTCCTTGAAACTGAACTCCATGGAGTTATGCCTGAGCAGGGAGGTCCATGCAGTTATTGCCTGGGGTTTTCCATATCCGTCCATCTTCTGCATGGAAAAAGTAAATTTGTCCGCTTGAAAGAAAACGAACAAGTATGCTAGTATTACAGAATACCTGAACATGCCTTCTGTGACGAAATTGACAAACTGTTTGTGAATATTATTTGTCAGGAATGTGCCGAAGTTGAACTGGGTAGTAGGCTTCTCATCGGTGGAGAAAATAGATAAAAATCCCAGAATGGGTTCATCTACCCACTGATCTGAGTCATAACCCAACAAGGCGCATAGGGACGTGATGATCTGGTTTCCTTTGGTCAAAAACATGGAAGAGGAATAAGGGGGATTTGTAGCGGGGAGTTGAGCGGATTGTGGGAGGAAAAGCTCAAATATTTGAGCTCTTTGAGGGAAGGTCATCTTCTGGTATAATTCGGTGAGGATTTCAAGGTTAAAAGGTGATGCAGAGTCAGCTTGAGGTATTTGCATCATTTGGTCAATGGTTTTAGGCGTGATGAGGAAAATAACTTCTCCAGAGGAGGACATGATGGCTCTTTTCTCAGGAATGTAGTGGGCTTGGAATTTGAGGGCAAACTCTGGAAAAGAGTGAATCTGAGGAAAGAGATACATGGGTAGATTGGACTCCCAGAGTCCAATTTCGTCACTCTGGTCCAAGAAAACTTCTTTGAGCCATGATTAGAGGTCTGCGAAATCGAAATCGCACTTAGTATTTGTGATTAAATAATATTTGTCGGCCAGTGGTATCCTGTCGAGGTCGACAAGAGGCAGGAGAAATGGATTCTCCTCTCCTTCTACTCATTTTGACTTTGGCGCCATTACTATAATAGTACCTGCAAAAAAAACAATGTTAGCGGGGATGACTGTAGATGGGGGCAACTGACTGTAACGGAGGAGAAAAAGGTGTAAATTTCTCTGGTGCGATGAGTGGGTAGATGGTTAAAGTAGGAAGGGTGAGGGTAGTTTTGAGTAAACGGGTGTCCGTTGGGCGCGAGAGATAGGTCAGCTGGTTAATGGATAGGTTATCCAATAATAAATGGCCAACGGATCATTTATAATGTGAGATGGCAGGTGACGACAAATGAGGGAATAAAGACAGGTGAAGTGGCAATTACTAATTGGGGTAAAAATCATGGTGAGGGGGCTTTCCATGAGCGAATGAGGGGGAAGGACTAAAATAAATTATGGGATGTGACTCTTTCGTAAAAGGTGGATGATGACATCAGGAGGTGACGTAGGTATGTCAGACGGTAGGAGGTGGTGGAATTTGGGACTGGTAGATTAATGGCACGTATAGATAGGGGCCCTCTAGAGGAAAGATTCCCTTTCGGACCCCCCCCCCCTCAGTTAAAAGAAGATCAGTCGGGGGGGTCCGAAAAACACCTTGAGCCATTGATCTGTGCACTTGTTTCTTGGCCGTATATCTATGCGCATTCTTTATCACACATTACAGACCCCCCCCCCCCNAACAGACGGGGGGGTCTGGAATCCAATATTGATCGTAGATCTATGCGCTTAAACCTGATCCATCCATATGCACGCGGGTCTTATCAGCAATTCTGGACTCCCCCCCCCTCTGTTAAAGATAGAATGATTGGGGGGGGGGGCGAAAAGATCTGTTCACCATAGATCTGGGTGCAATCATCCAGACCATTGATATATGAACGGAGCATAAGTGAGGGTGCGAAAAATACATGCACCGAGAAACTTAGGATAAGTGCATTTCATGGGTTTTTTCCCAAGGATTTTCATGTCTACACCACCAAGGGGTTAGCCAAACAACCTCTTAGGTATCCAAATCATGGTGTAACATTGATCATCAAGCTGGTTTTATTGAAGTAAAGACACTAGCCTATATTCTAACCTAGTTTCCTATGACAATTGACCCAGATTAGACTATTGGGTTAAGAATTTACTCTACCCTGGGGCTATTTGACCAAGATTAGACAGTCTGGCCAAATTTGTTCACTAATCTACCCTAGATCGCTTGGCTAAGATTGAACAGTTTAGCCAAGCTTATTCACTAATCCTATCAACATCAATTTAAAAAGAACTTGGCCATGCTTGAAAGGTATGGACCAAGTTACTATTATTGCATGGGGATTTTATTAAAATTCTTTTATGCCCTCTTTTCTTTTTCTTTTCTTTTCTTTCTTTTTTCTTTTCTTTTTCTTTTCTTTTTCTTTTCTTTTCTTTCTTTTTTCTTTTCTTTTTCTTTTCTTTTCTTTCTTTTTTCTTTTCTTTTTCAAATTATTTGCAGAATGAAAAATCATTTGTCAACAAAAATAGTAGAGAGAGATAATATTCCAGTCACCAGTTGATATTATAACTTATAGGGTGATAACACAACCAAACTTTGTCACCCACCTAAAACTTATGTGGCACCCAGTGTTGATCATGGAGCTGCTTGTACTTGTCATTGGAATTCTATAGGATATATTGAACTTGTTGGTGGATGTACTATATCCACTCAATGAACTGGTTGGATTTGTCAACTTTAGTTGGAGAAGGAGATGATTCGGCCAAGGTGAATGCAAGGGGTAGTTCAACATATATGGGACCCTATGGTTGGAAACCCAACCCCACCTAAAAGGGGTTGTGGCCGATTGAGCTATGCAGAGCTCGATTATAGCTATGTAGGGCTCGGTTGTAGATATGTTGAAAATAGGGGAGACTCTCATCCCATGTGTGAGGGTTATTGGAATTATACATGCACATAATATGCATGATCATTCAATTTATGACCTTAGTTTGGCCATCTTTCTGGGGGTGGAAGGATGTGGATTTGGTGAGCTTGGTGTCTAGCAGTGACCAGAGGCTTGACCAGAATGTGTTAAGAAATTGATTGTTCCAATATGAGACAATGGTTTGTGGGATTCCAAAATATACCCAGACTCATTCAAAGAAGAGCTTGGTAGTGGCCTCTGTTGTGATGCTCTTCTTGTAGGCAACCATAATTTCCATCTTAGAAAAGCGATCCACAACCACAAAAAACACAGTCATTTCCTCGTTTTGTGGATGGGAGGTCGGACATGTCGTCCATTGAGATGGATTCCCATGGTTTTTCAGGAGTAGGGAGAGTTGTTTACATGCCCTGTTTCTTAGTGGTCTATTTGGAAATCGTGCAGGTAGTGTAGGACCTAATATACTTGTTGACCTCATGTCGAAGTTTCGACCAATAGAAATATTTTTGTAGCATTGCCACTATCTTTTCGATACCGAAGTGGCCACAATTTTCCTTGTGTCTGCATGAACTGTAGTGTCTTATGATCAATGTGGATGACTATCTCCTTCCCAAGAATGTAATGTCTCCATTGGCGGTAGGCTTTCACAATGGAGTACATTTCTTTTTCGTAAGTAGGGTGCTTATGGACAACATTTGATAGTGTTTCACTATGATAAGCCACGGGGTGGTCGTGATGAGTGAGAACGATGCCCACAACATAGTTTGAAGCATCTGTCTCGATCTCAAAGGGTTGTTGCAGTTTCGATAGTAAAATTACTAGGGCTGAACACAAGATTGTTGTTGGGACTGACCCCACATAAATTTCTCCTTACCACTGTTGATTAAGGTTGGTTTTCATTGATGTCAACCCTTGAAGAAAAACCAGTAGCACAAAGGTTTGGGTAATGGACCCAAGTTTGTTTGATGTAAAGATGACTCATTATTGTCTTTTCATGGTTGATAATAAGTAGAAATGGATGAACTCCAAAGTGGTCCCCTTCTCGTGAAATCCCTCATGGGAAGATGCTTTGCGGATTGAGTTATACTAGAAGTATGGTTAAAGAACCCATGCTTATTTGTGGAATAATGAGATGAATGCCAGTGAAACTATCCTATATGGATATTTCTTGTCATGCCATTTATGGTTGTATGTGGAATGTCACATAACTCCTCACGGTTAGAGAGTTATGGCCATGAGAAGTTGGAGAACCCAGGTTTGGGTAATGGACCAAAGTTTGTTTGATGGATAATGGTATGAGTTTTGATATATTTGCAACTAATACTATTCTATATGGATAGTACATTTCATTCCATTTCTGGTGGTATATGGAACATCACATAACTCCTCATGGTTTGAGAGTTATGGCCTTACGAAGTTGGAGGACCCTCATATGTCATCTAGAAGCCCCAAAAGGTCAAAGTAGTCAAAGTAGTTTAAGAGATTTTAGAAGGTAAATAATAAAATGAAGTGATGATTGTACTATAATTAAAAGTGGATACAAATGAATTATTTAAATAATAAATTTAACGGAGAAATTAGAAGTGGGTTAATCCTAAAATAAGGAAAGTGGGCAAAGTGACCTAGAAGATGTTTTTAAGGAAGTTACTTGGAGAGTATAAATAAGAGGCAAGGCTCTCTCATTTCAGATAAAACTTGAATATATTGAATATATATATGTGTCCAAGGTAAACAAAGGATATCTAAGCTGAATTTCTGAGGTAAGGTGAAGAAAAGAAGGCCGGAATTCAAGGAAGGATAAATTCTTTTGATGATGCTTTCTAAGGTATGTTATTTATAGGCCATCTCACCATTTTCGCAATAACATTTTTTATAGAATGATTCAGACCGTGAAATTTCTATTCCATTGAGGAAACACATCCAAGTATCT
>ML788876.1:155291-177627 GCA_009831015.1 Picea engelmannii | reverse complement strand
CAAAATGGGTTTTCAGGAATAAATTGAATGAATATGGACAAGTTACAAGGAACAAAGCTAGATTGGTATGTAAAGGATATGCACATATTGAAGGAATCGACTTTGAAGAGACATTTGCCCCAGTTGCCAGAATGGAAGCAATCCGTTTTCTTTTAGCTTATGCATGCTCCAAAAATATTAAAGTGTATCAGGTGGATGTAAAATCATCTATTCTAAATGGGAAACATAAAGAAGAAGTCTACATTAAACAACTAGAAGGATTTCAGTTGTCAGAGAATGCTGACTATGTGTGAAAATTAAAGAAGGCCTTTTATGGTCTAAAACAGGCTCCTAGAGCATGGTACTCTAGAATGGATAAATATTTACAACAGGAAAGGTTCAGAAAAGGAAGTGTAGACAAAAACCTCTACATCAAGGTAAGTCAAGGTAATATTTTATTAATTAAAGTTTATGTTGATGATATTATTTTTGGTAGTGATGATGACAGGTTAAGCCAAAAATTTGAAAAGGATGTGTAGAATGAATTTGAAATGCCATTACTTGGATAACTATCCTTCTTTCTGGGACTTTAGATACGTCAAAGAAACCAAGGAATTTTTTTTTCTCAAAGCAATTATATCACAGAAATGTTAAAGAGGTTCAAAATGGAATATTTCAAACGAGTTATCACTCTCATGCAAACCAGTTGCAAGTTAAGAAAATATGATGATTCAAAGTCTACAAATTAGAGGAAATACATGTCAATGATTGGAAGCCTACTATATGTGACAACATATAGACCAGATGTAATGCAGGCAGTTGAACATGTGGCACGATTTCAAGCAGCACCAAAGGAATCACATCTATTAGCAGTGAAGAGAATTTTCAGATATCTCAAAGGAACAAAAGAGTTTGGATTATGGTATCCAAAAGGAAAGGATCTATCTCTTATTAGCTACACAGATGTAGATTGGGAAGGTTGTGTTGATGACCAAAAAAGCACTAGTGGAGCAACGTTCTACTTAGGTGAGTGTTTAGTATCATGGATAAGAAAGAAACAATCATCAGTATCTCAATCTACAACCGAGGTAGAGTATATTGCAGCAACAACATGTTGCACACAGGTTCTTTTGGATGAAACAAACTTTGACATATATACAGGTTGAGTATGATGAGCCCATTCCAATATATTGTGATAATATGAGTGCCATGAGTATCTCAAAGAAACTAGTAATGCACTCCAAGAAAAATTACATTTCAATCAAGTATCACTTTCTACGGGAACAAGTTGCAGAAAATAACATCAGAGTTGAGTATGTGGGAAAAAAATAACAAGTGGCAGACATTTCTACAAAACCACTTCCACGGGAAGCCTTTGAGTATCTTCACCAGAGACTCGAAATGATTTCTAATCCAAAATGAATGTTTTTTAATGCTTATCTTATATGTCTTAGATGTACATGAGGAAGCACCATAAAGAGGACAATTTAGTCAGGGGGAGCAACCCCAGATGGAAAGATACCTTTTCCATTGATGACAAATGGGGAGAGATTCATCATATGCAGAGGACAGAGACACGGTTCTAGGGGGAGAAATGGTCACAGAGATGCAGAGGATAGAGGCATGTTTCCAGGGGAAAATGAGTGATATGACTTTAGTATTGTATGACATAATTTTAGTTTTGCATCAGAGTGTTGCCATCAATTCCAAAGGGGGAGATTTTTGATAAAGGTTGGTTGTCATTGATGTCAACCCTTGAAGAAAGACTGGTAGCACAAATATTTGGGTAATGGACCCAATTTTGTTTGATGTAAAGATGAATCATTATTTTCTTGTCATGGTTGATAATAAGTAGAAATGGATGAACTCCAAAGTGGTCCCCTTATGGTGAAAGCCTTCATGGGAAGACACTTTGTGGATTGAGTTATCCTAGAAGTATGGTTAGATAACCCATGCTTATTTGTGGAATAATGAGATTAATTCCAGTGAATTTGTCAGTGAAACTATCCTATATGGATAGTGCTTGTCATGCCATTTTTGGTGGTATGTGGAACGTCACATAACTCCTCACGGTTAGAGAGTTATGGCCATGAGAAGTTGGAGAACCTAGGTTTGGGTAATGGACCCTGGTTTGTTTGATGGATAATGGTATGAGTTTTGATATATTTGTAGGTAATACCATTCTATATGGATATCACATGTCATTCTATTTCTGGTGGTATGTGGAACGTCACATAACTCCTCATGGTTTGAGAGTTATGGCCTTACGAAGTTGGAGGACCATCATATGTCATCTAGAAGCCCCAAAAGGTCAAAGTAGTCAAAGTGGTTTAAGAGATTTTAGAAGGTAAATATTAAAGTGAATTGATGATTGTACTATAATCGAAAATGAATACAAATTAATTATTTAAATAATAAATTTAATGGAGAAATTAGAAGTGGGTTAACCCTAAAATAAGGAAAGTGGGCAAAGTGACCTAGAAGATGTTTTTAAGGAAGCTACTTGGAGAGTATAAATAAGAGGCAAGGCTCTCTCATTTCAGATAACACTTGAGAATATTGAATATCTATAGGTTTTTGAGGTAACCAAAGGATATCTAAGGCAGATTTCTGAGGGAAGGTGAAGAAAAGAAGGTCGGAATTCAAGGAAGGATAAATTCTTTTGATGATGCTTTCTAAGGTATGTTATTTGCAGGTCATCTAACCACTTTCGCAATAAAAAAATTTCTAGAATGATTCAGACTGTGCAATTTCTATTCCATTGAGGAAACATATCCAAGTATCCGTGGTAAAAAATTTAGCTTGTGAGTCATTGAATTTTTGGAGTTACACTCCATGCGAAATAGGGTTTGTGGCTAGTCCTGAAACTAGTCTAAAACAAGTGTTTCGGGTAAAAAAATCATAACTTCTTTATAAAAGATCCAAATGTTGAAATTACTAAGACAACTGAGAGGTTGGGGGGTGGGGGGGAATCAGTTGTTACTATGCTTAAGCAATTTTATTCCTATTAAAATATTATTAATCTTCTCCAAGTGATCATCAAGATTATGCAAGTCATGAACAACACAAATAGTAAACATCAATCACACATATGATATACCCAGAGATAAATATTCATGAGGAAACCCATAAAGGGAGAAAACCTCTTCTTCTTTGAATGATAGGAAATCTTTTTATGTTTTGTACATCATCTATCTTTGAGCATCAACTCAATGTGAGGCTACCACCTCTGTTTTACAGGCTACAACTTGTTGAGAGCACCAACTCTCTGGTTTCTCTAGAACCCACTAGAAGGAAGCACCAAATCCCTGAGTGTTCCAACACCAACTAGATGGAAGCACCAACTTCTTGTCACACATGCACCAACATGTATAACAAAGAAAAATATCTTTCCCTTGCACCACCCTACCACCCTGGTTTTTCTAGATGCAACCAGATGGAAGCTACAAGTCCTCATGTTCAAGCACCCACTTGAAACTCTGAGGACAACAATCCTCCCTAGCACTACCCTACCACTGTGAAATATAAATATTTGCTTGCTGAAATTTATTGCAGTGATACAATATTTATCAATGGATTACTAGTCTCATCACTTTGTTGCTACACTGCTCTGCTCTGCCTGCATCAATTTCTTCCTACTCACATATTCTTACGCTTAAGTTCTCGTACAATATGTTATTTTCACCATTTCTTCTATGTCCAACTTATGTTCTTCATATATGTATTTTCTCCCTCAGTTCATGCCGTGATATTCATTGCTTACAGTTCGGCTACTTTTTACAAAGAAACAACAACCTCTCTCTTTCACGACATTTTTCTTTTATTCCTACTCTCATCATCCGTTACACTCCGCATATCCAATGCTCAAGTCAAAAATCTCAAAAACGCTCAAGAATCATGATTCCAATGCTCAGGAACATTGATTCAACCACTCAGGAACAATGATTCAATTAGTTTAACTGAAACTTAACTGATCAAGAAATCATGAGATGAAACAACAACCCTTCGATCATATTTCGTTTGATCAATGACGTTGGATTATACACACATATGCTTTTTGATTTTTCAATGCGTAACCTCTAATGTGGATCCTAGAAGCGTTATCTCCTTCCCCTATCTTCTGTTGATGTGACCTTGGGTGATGCTCTCATGTGACCATGTGATTGTGGGCGCAATCAAAGGTGGTTTGAGGGAAATCCGCTTTTTGCCCCACAATTCACTACAAAGCTCCACGTATGCCTTTGCAAATACCGTGGTTTTGATTACGGCCCACTCACAAAACAATAAGACCCAAGCATGTTTTGACCCCGCAATGCGATGGGACCATTGATCTCACGATCTTGACGGTGCTCTTGAAATGACGGTTCAGATCTGTCCTTTCAAGTTCTATGGATCAAACCTAACCTTCCTAAATGAACAACTGTGATTTACTTCGTGATCCGGGCTTCAAGAGTTTCAAATCTCAAACCCTGCTTTTCTTTTTGCACCAATCTTATGGAGTCGATGATTTGCGGAAACCTGTCCTTCTCAATCGATGACTCTGCCTCTACTTCGAGAATTTGACCTTTCAACCAGATCAACGGTTATGCGGCCCCTTACTCGATTCAATGGTCAATATCTCCTTCGCTACTCTGGGCTTCGGTGATTTCAATTCTCAACCTTCAGGCTCTCCCAGAATGATTTTAGCCAGAGTCCACAGATTCCTGCCATGTGTCCTCCTCAAATCAACAGTCCTCATTCACTTCAGTACTTCAGCCTCTAGGAGTTCGAGACTCTGTCCCTTGTGACTTTGGATCTTCAACACTTTGACCCTTCATGACTTCAGTCCTTCGGCACTTCAGATCTTTGCGACTTCGGCCCTTCAGGACTTTGGAGCTTTTGTCATTTTTTGGTGGTGAAACTCTCAAAGTAAATCTCTCAAAGTGACGTAACATTACACACATCACCTATTCACCTGGCATGGGCCGAGTGGTTGTCACATGTCACTCACTGACGTGATCTACCACATGTCCTTGCTGATGTGGTCTGCCACATATCCTTGTTGACATGGTCTACCACATGTCCTTGATGATGAGGTCTTCCACATGTCCTTGAATCAGACGGTTGAGGCATACTTCGGGTCTTTACCTGGAATCCACAGATTTTTTCCATGTCTCTTTTGGATTAGATGGACCAGATCCACTTCATATGATCTTACACTTGAGATTTACTCCAAACGATCTGATGACTGAAATCTATTTTTGATGATCGAACGATCTAGATTTACTTCGGATCTCCGGCTCTCCGGGCTTTGGGAATTTCAAATCTCAAACTTAAACTTCTCGAAGTGATTTCTTTGGAGCTCGTGACCTGTCACCACATATCCCTCTGGATCTGATGGTTGAAATTTACTTTGGCTCTTCGCCTCTTTGGGCTTCGGGTATTTCAATTCTCAACTTGAAATTCTTAAAGTGAGATTTTCTGAAGCGTAAAATCCTCACATCTTTAGACCCGAAACAAATTTTGTTCATTGATCATGATCATATATCGATGGCTCGATCTGTCTACAATGATTCTTTTCCTTGGTGTTAAATCCAACGACCCTCCATAGTTTCTTATCCTATCCTTCCACTTAATTTGATCCGACAACTGGCGGATATTCAGATAATCAAATTCTCAAACCTTGTGCCCTGTTTATCCTATCCTTTACTTAATTTGATCTAACGGCTAACAAATATTTGGGTGATCAAATTCTCAATCATTTTTCCCTTATGATATTTTATCTCTGCATACTGTTCACTTCTCCTCCTGAGCTTATGTTGTTCCTATTTAGTGTTGTTCTTGCCATCAATGACAAGTACAAGCTTCTTGTAAATCATGACAACAATCTCCCCCTTTGGCATTGATGGAAAGCCTAAAAGGTTGCACTATTCTGCTTAGACCTCCAACTGTAGCATCCAGACCACACCTTTTCTCCACCTTTGACATCAATGTCAAAGAAAAACATGCTCTCCCTTAGTTGTTGTAGTACTTTTTAGAGGTACTAGATATTCGACCAACACATACTCCCCCTAATTATATAGTCTATTTTAACTAAATAATAAGGTCATGCCCAACTTATGGCGTAGATACTCAAACTTAGTTGTTGTAAGTTGTTTAGTGAAGATATCAACAATCTGATCTTTGGATGGAATATAATTAAGCTGAACAAATCTATTTGTAACCTTCTCTTTGAGAAAATAATACTTTATTGGTATATGCTTAGTCTTGCAATGAAGCACAGGTTTCTTGGAGACACTAATGGCACTAGTGTTATCACAATGAAGTGGAATGGGGTCAGTATAAGTTACCTTCAAATTTGCAAGAGTTTGTATCATCCATAATATCTTAGTGAAGCAAGTAGTAGTAGTAATGTACTCAACCTTTGTAGTTTATAAAGAAATATATCCTTTCTTCTTACTAAGCCATGCAACTAATGAATCACCTATGACAAATGCACCTCCATTGGTGCTCTTTCTTTCATCCAAACAATTTTCCCAATCAACATCTGAATATGCAGTTAATTGAAAATTCTTATTTCTAGGATACCAAATACCATAAGTCATTGTACCCTTCAAATATTTGAATATCCTCTTGACAACTGCTAAATGACTTTGTTTAGGAGCAGACTGATATCGACCTACCATTCCAAAAACTTGCATTATATTAGAACGAGATGTTGTGATGTACAGAAGACTGCCTATCATTGATCAATATGTTCTTTGATCAACATTAGGTGAATATAATCTTTACTGAGCTTGCAACCAACCACCATAGGTGTACTAATAGGGGAGGAATATTCCATCTGAACCTTCTTCAACATATCCTTCAAATACTTTTCTTGAGAGATAAATAGCCCTTCAAAACTATGATTGAATTGTAAACCAATAAAATATGATAGTTCCCCTATCAAGGACATCTCAAACTCATTCTACATTGAATTAGAAAACCACTGAACTGAAGGGTCATTAGTGCATCCAAAAATAATGTCATATACATAAACCAAAACAACTAATAAATCATCACCTTCAAACTTAATTTATAGATTACTGTCAATAGTACCTTTCTTGAACCCTTTGTCCTGTAGAAATTTGTCCAGTCTATAATATCAGGCTCGTGGTGCCTGTTTCAGTCCATATTATTCCTTTTTCAAGTTATAGACATAGTTAGGATTATCTATCAATGAAAATCCTTCAGGTTTCTCCACATATACTTCTTCTTCTAGATATCCATTAAGAAATGTTGACTTAACATCCATCTAATATACTTTAAAGTTCTTATGACATGCATAGGCAAGAAATATTCTGATGGCTTCCAATCTTGCCACTGGTGCAAAGGTTTCATCAAAATATTGTCCTTCAACTTGTGCATACCCCTTATAGACCAATATGGATTTATTCTTAACAATTTGTCCTTGTTCATTCATTTTATTCTTAAACACCCATTTGGAGCCAATTACATCCTTATCTGCAAGTCTAGGAACAAGCTCCCAAGTATTGTTCTTCTCAATTTGATCTAGTTCCTCATTCATTGATTTTAACCAATTTACATCTATACTGGCTTCATTCAAGTTTTTGGGTTCCACCATGGATATGAAGGCTATATGTGATTTATCGGTGTCTTTGATTATCCTTGTCCTGGTTTGTACACCTTTGTCTTTCTCACCAATTATCTGACTTGCAGGATGATTATTTTGAGTAATCCTGGAGGGAGGATTTGATGTTGTCTGCTGATTTGAGTCCACCTGAGTATTTGTGTCTTCATTTGACTCAGAGTCTTCTTTTTTTTATTCTTGGACCTATTCATCTTCAAATTTAACTACATCCTCTGTTGTTGATTCAACGTTGCTTACATCTCGTTCCGGGATTTCTTCATCAACTTTTATGTCAATACAATCAACCATTTATGAAGCCTCTTATTATAACATATGTATCCTTTACTATTTGTAGCATACCTTAAGAAGATACCTTCATCAACCAAAATTTTCATCAATATTCTTGATATACCACTTACTCCCAAAGACTTTAAAATGCTTGATTGAAGCAGGTCTTTCAAACCATAGTTCATAAGGAGTCTTGCCACTTTATGGCCTGAGATGAGCTTTTTTAAGAATATGTACAGTTGTATGAATTGCTTCTACCCAATATGTCTGAGCAATATTCTTTTCATTCATCATTGATCTTTCCATCTGTTGAACTGATCTATTCTTCCTCTCAACTACTCCATTTTGTTGTGGATTCCTTGGAATAGTATACTCTCTTTTGATCCCATGTTTATTACAAAATTCTTTGAGGTCCCTTGAACTAAACTCTCCTCCTCTATTAGACCTTACAACCTTCAGTTTTTTCTTGTTTGATTCTCAGTCAGAGCCTTAAACACATTGAATTTTTCAAATGCTTCATATTTTTCTTTTAGAAAGGAAACCCATGTAAGTCTAGAATAATCATCAATAATCAACATGAAATAATTTTCTTTTCTTGTATCTTCTTTGAAAGCTGAAGAGGTTTCTCTATTGATGCAAAGTTCTTACATTTAAATTGTGTACGAGTGAGCCTTCCTATTTGACAAGGTTTTCATACAAAATCATATGGCTTTGATATTTTTGGAGGATCTTTTACTAGCCCATTGTTTCTAAGTTTGATTAGATGATCAAAATTTAGGTGTCCAAGTCTCCTATGCCATAACCAGCTTTCATCATACTTTCTTAAGTGACATTCTTCTTTTTCTTCTTTCAAAACATATACATTGTTTTTTGTTCTTATGCCTTTTGCATTTAATTGTCCTAAATTCACAGATTGTGTTTTACAATATTTATAAGTGAAAACAACTTTAAATCCTCTGTCACAAAATTGACTGACACTAATCATATTATGTTTTAGACCATCTACAAACAACACATCTTGAGCTTTCCATTTGCCATTACTTAGACTTACCATTGCTTTACCTTTGATTTTTCCTGGTGCATTATTTCCAAAGGTTACATTTCTTGATTTTATTTCACTTAAAGACAGAAACTTACTTTTGTCTCCAGTCATATGTTTGGAACATCCACTGTCAATACACCAAGGGTTATTTTGTCTTTGATCTGAAAGTACTAGACCACATTTTTCACTATCTTTATTTTTCCATGTGCTGGCATTTCTAGCTAAGGGTTTTATCCTTGGATCTTCTTTGTAATTCTTCATATGGCAGCTTGCAACTTTGTGGCCAAAGTTATGACAATTATAGAATTCTAGCTCATTTTTCAATAGGTCAAATTTATTGGTGCAAATTTGTCTACTCATTGGTTGTTTAGTTCTATGTTGCAAAGATTTTTTATTTCTTGATCTCCTCAGTTGCATGTCTCTAAACTTAATTTGATAATTTGCAATCTTATGACCAAAATTAGAGCAGTAAAAACAATAACCATGGAAAAAATTTTGGTACCTGAAGGATGGCCTTATTCTTGACATTTGTTTCTCCATCTTCTGATATCTTTGTTTTTTATCAGGGATCATCTTGTCTTTATTAGATTTTGGTGGAAGAGTACTCACATGGTCTGATTGTCTGCTGACTTGGAACTTGATCATCTTTACTGGCTCTTTGCTTTCTGTCTGTTTGCTGCTTGAACCACTTACATAGCCTAAACCAGTCTTCAATAAAGGATATATTTGTTTGCTCATAATATCATTTAGTTCTGGTGAGGCTTTGATGCTTGGAATATTTTGGAGATACATTTCTTTAAACTTCTCCATCTTTTTTTTAGTTTTTACTACCTCTTCTTCCAAGGCTTCACATATTTCCTTCTTCTATGATAATTGTCATTTCAGAATGTCCTCTATTTTATTTTCCTCTTGTAATTCCACTTTTAGTAGGGTGAAGTCTTCATTAGGTTTTTTACTATATTTCTCTAACTACATCAACAATTGTTTTTTATTTTTCTTCTTAAATCCGAGTCTAGCAATTTCTTCTCGGGCATTGATCAGTTCTCCTTCCGGGTCAACCACAACTTATTCATCATTAACATCACTTCCTATGATTTTATTATCGTAATCCTCTTTTTCCATAAGCATAAAGTCATTAAACTTATCTTCACAAGAAGAATCACTATCTGTGTCTCCTGAAGAGTCATCATTGTTTACACATAAAATTTTCTTTTTACCAAATCTCTTGGATTTGTACTTCTCTTCACCTTCATAGTTCTAGTCCTTATTCTTGTGTGGACACTTAGATGAAAAGTGACTTATCTTTCTGAAGTTAAAACATTTGAAGGGAAACTTGCCTTGGTACTTGCCTGATCCTTTCTTTAGTCTTCTCACAAATTTTGCTTCAATTTCATTTGGCTCAGAATCCTCATTCTTATATTCTTTAAATGAAGCTTCTCTAGAGGTAGGTTTATCTTTACTAATCCTCATTTCATAAGAAAATATAGTTCCTAGAATTTGATCAATAGACAAAATCTGAAGATCATCCTATTCTTCTATTGCATAAACTTTTGGATTAAATCTATTAGGCATAGATCTTAAAATATTCTGAACTAAAAATGTGTCTTCAATCTTATCATCAAGACCCTTCATGACATTCAAAATCTCCTCAAATCTTAAGAAATATTTACTAACTGTTTTGACCTCATTCATCTTTAGTTGTTCAAATTTCAATCGATATGTCTGAAGTTTGGAATCTTTTACTTTCTCATTTCCTTCATAACTGCTAATGAGTTTATCCCACATCGCTTTGGAAGAATCAAGATGCATTACCTTTACAAATTCAGCTTCAACAAGCCCACTCAAGATAACATTCATTGCCTCTGCATTGAAGCTAAACTCTAGCTTATCATCTTTGGAATCTAGCACCACATGTTTTGTATATCCGGTCTCTACAACATCCCAAACATCAACACCTAAGTCCATAATGTATGTTCTCAATCTAACCTTCTAGAAAGAAAAAATTGTTCCATCAAATAGAGGAGGCTTATTGGTTGACATAGACCCCCAACCCTCGGGCCAAGATCTGCACAGGATTGTTCTAAATTCTCCTCGAGCCGAAGCGGCTCCTTTGGTTCCCTACTGGAACCTCAAGAATCCGATCCAAAGGTCCTTTATGAAAACCTACCCTGAACAACTTAACACCAAGTGAGAGCCTTACATATCCATGTGACCACAACTGGGCCTTAGCGCAAGCGCTTTTGATAACTCATGAGTTCGTGAGTTGAAGACCCTTGACTCCTCTTTCTCCAAACGCCAATACCTGACAATGCGATACGGGTATGGCTCCTCCTTGTTAGCGCCTTCCACACATAACCATAGTCTAGGCTAAACACTATCACTAATTGCAACTCACGACTTTGCGAATTGGAGTGTTGAGTCCTCTTGCTCCTCCTTTGCGAATCTTTGAGATGGGATAAGTCAACAATGGGTTGACTCCTTCCCAGGAGACGTGTGTCCACCACCTGTCATCCGCTTCCACTTTTCTTTGGGAATTTATTGTTACGCCACCTGACAATCACGCGGTCCCCCCCTAATAGATGTGCGATGTGTTCGCACGAGTCCTTGGCGCTCGGCACTTCGCAACTTCTGCAGTCGAAAAAAATTCTTTCAACCCCCGATGCACAGTACTATGTGGAGGTTTTGATCCAATGGTTCTGCCATGGCTTAGATCCAATGGTCTGGATCTCCTCCCTGCTCCTTGCAACTCAGAACTTCGCGAAAACAAGAAATTGGTCTTCCCTCCAAACTCATGAACCCTAAATTTGCAAAATGATCGAGACCTCTGCCACCTATCCTCCAAAATGGACAGTCTTGATGCTTTCGGGACTTGACAAGTCCTCTTCCTTCTGTTGTTACGAGGTTTAAACCTCGCGCACATTTTTTGGATCCGACAACTCACGAAAACTTGACACTTCTCCCTCAAAGTCTCTGCCATCTATTCTACCCTTCTATGTGGCTTCCAAGGGATTAAAGCCCTCACACCTTCTCCCAGATCTGAAGGTTATCGGTCCTTGGTGCTAGATCTGACGATTCATATCTATCCTCCTTGCGTTCTCTCCTCCTGTTGCCTAGACGTAGATTCAATAGTCTAGATATTCTTCTCTCAGTACTAATCCAACGGCTACTGTTGCTCCTTCCTGAGCATGCTCTCTCTCCGAGCCTTCGAATATTTCAAATGCTTCAAAGGCTGAAACCTTTGTTCTTTATCCCACGAGTCCAAAACCTTTAGTCTCACCTGCGTTACTGAAAACTCTGCCCTCCTAAGCTTTGTTCACTCTGAAACCTCAAAATTTTTCTCGACCTTTTCACTCCTTGCAGGGTCCCTGCACACAACTGTGCTATCTATCTTGAGCTTTTCCTTCTCGAACTAATAAGAGATTCGACCCTTTCCTTCTCCTTCAAATGAATATTGGTGCCCTCTTGGAAGCCTCTTGTTCAAGCACTCTTTACTGAGCCTATAGGGTGTTCAGTAACCCTGTGAGTGTCTTCCCTGTGACACTTCCCTTATCTCAGAACTCAAAAGAGATTTCTTCTCGGTGCACTCCTTGCACTCACTTCATGTCCTCCTAGCAGAGCTTCTACAGAATCTTCAGTGACTCTGTCTTCTCACTGAACTCAACATAGAGTTCCTTTTGTGCACCCTATGCATCCACTCAATGCCCTCTTGGCAGAGTCTCACAGAATTTTCAGAAATTTTGTTTTCCCTGTGCCCTCCTCTGCACAATTCTTCCTTCAAGGTGTTCAAAAACCTTGAGGCCTCCTCCTTGAGTCAATGACTTCCTCTAGTGTGCCCTCCTAGCATGTCTTTGTCTAAATTATGTAGAATTCAGAAGTGCACTCTATGCACTGGCTTACAAAACCCACAGTTTTTTGTCATGCAACCTCTTGCATGAAGCCACAAAGAACCAGATGTAAAATCAGTAAACCCACATATAGAAAAATCTATCTATCCCTACAAATGCACATCTAATTTACATCTACAACATATCATAAACACATAAAGACATTCATCAACAAACAAAGAATAACGTGCAGGAAAAACTACTCTGATTGTATTAATATGAAATGCCTCTTTACAATGTGAGCTCGGACTATAACAAAGTCACGACTTCCTCTCTTTTCCCTATTCTCTCTATTCTTCTCTACCTAAACTAAATCTAGATTCAAAGAAGATCTTTTTACAAAAGGGGCTCCTCGAGTGCTCCCCTCCATCTTACCAACTCTCATTAATTTACATTCAATTACATTGAATGGTTGTCTAGTCTGAATCGGATCTAGATCTCAGCCTTACAACCATTTAAGGAAAAATTTATCTAAATCCTACACACATGCATGGCTTTTGGCTCTACTAGACTTACAACATTTAATACAAATTTCAAATTTTGAAAAATGAGAGTGTTGCGCCTCTCTCCTTCCATTGAATGTGCACTTGATGTGCTAGCTAGCTGGCGCGTAGCTGGCTTGGAGTGATGATCCTCCATCATACTCCTCTGCTGTGAAAATTTCATGAGCTCCTTCTCATGAGCTTCCCAGCATCGCTGTTGAAATCCACCTGGATCCCAAACAGTTCTCTGGAGTTGTCCATCTGCTCCACTACTTCGCTGCTATTGCTGCATCTATTTCCCTACTGCTATGGTAGGTTCTCCTCTGCTCAGCTTCCCTTTGCTGACCACTTCTGCTGATTTGATCATCAACCTTATAATCTCCTCAATCTCCTTGTCTAGTTGTTCCCATGGCTAGCTCTCCTTTTGTAGCCTGCTTCGCTGCACTTCTTCCCTGCAAATGGGTAGATCATCTTGATCCCCCAGACTATCTTCTTACTATGTGGCCTCAACTTGCCACCTTGCTGCAAAATTCATATCTGCAGTCTTATCACTGAGTCTCTTCTCAGCTTCCCCTTCTGATAGCTTTGCTTCTTCCAGTTCTCCTGCTGGTGCATCTCCAACTTCCTCCAGTTTTTCCTCAGACTGGAATTCTGATTCACCTTCTGCTGTAGACCTCAGCACTGCAGTCATCATCTGTTCAGCTACCTGAATGAAATTTCTGAGTAATTCCTTGGAATGATCCTTTGCTAACATTTTCATGACTGTCTACTCATGACAGTCATCTACTAGCTTTGGATGGTTCAACCAATCCTACAGCATCTCCAACTCCATCTCCCATGGAGTGAGCATCTTAACTATGTGCTCCTCTTCTTTTCCTTGGGAAGCTTCTGATATCTACTCCTTCTCTTTGACAGTCACAATTGGCTATCCTTCTATTGTTGTTGCCTCTGCAACACAAGCTCTCACCTCAACCAGGCTAAGTGGAAGGAATACGTGAATTCCCCCAATCATCATAATACTTTTCTGACCTTCCTTCTCTGTCAGCTCCTCTTGTTGATATGAACTCACCTCTAAGTTCATCTACTCTCCCTTTCCCACTTGGAAGTATGGATGATGCAGGAGCATCTCTCCATAGTGGCCAGCCAGTCAGCTAGCCACGTCAAGCGCATGCATTCAAAGTTGAAGAGAGGCGCAGTCCTCATTTTCAATTTTGAATTGAATGTAATTTAATATATTAGGATGGTGAGTCATGAAGCCGTGCTTTTCATAGGCATTAGAGCATATAGGACATAACTGAACACCCTGAAGGACTCAAAAATCAAGCTGCTTGAGCTGAAGAGTGTCAGGAGGGCATCTCAATTCTCCATCTAAGGGAGAAAGGAAAAAGGATGAGTTTCCTTGGAGGTTGAAGCTATAGGAAAGCTCGGGATGGATAACACCTTGTGTGTACTGAGGTTCTACAAGAAGCGTAGAAGCCAAAGAGTCCTTTGAGGATTTGGGAGTAAAGCTTAGGAGGAATAGTGCCTTTCCAGTGCACGAAGCACAGCTGCAAGGAGTGCAGAGGCTAGAGAACTCTCTGAAAGAGTTCAAAGTTCCCAAAGCTCAGGAGGGATAGTGTTTTTATACACACAGAGCTCGTAGAGGAAGATGAACAAAGTTCGAGGCCTTTGAGTATTCAAAATTCTTCCAAAATTCAGAAGAAAAGTGTCGAAGCTCGGGAGGAGCAACAACTGCCATCGAATTAAGTCGAGAAGATCTGGACCGTTGAAGGATTTTGTGTCCAGGAGGTAGTACAGGAAGAGCACATAGGTGAGAGGATCTGAACCATCATATCTTGAGTGAAGAACTTGACAACCTTTGAATCTGTTGAGAGTTACCCGAGGGTTAAACCCTCACAGGCAGAGGTGAAGTCCCGAGAAAGGGTGAAGGAATCTGAGTCATTCACCAAAAGAAGGACATGTGTCACGAGATCACCCATATTGGGGACTCAGACATCGGGGGTCCAAAACTCGTGAAGTCGTGAGTAGAGAGAATGAGAGGAGAAAAGTCAAATCTCGCCTCTTGGGGGTTCAGGAAAGAAAGGTGCCAAGGATAAACCTTTGAACTCGCGAAATTTCAAACCGTGAAAAAGAACCTGTGGATCAATTTGAAAGAGGATTCCAGCAGAGAATCTGAAAGAGCCAATCCAGCTCGAAGGGCATATAGAACGATCCTGAGAGAGGATATTGGTATCAAGGGGCCCATAGGTTTGCGTCAATGGATTTTCTCCTCTTCCTCTGCCCACCTGGCAGTCAATGAGATCAGTCGATCCCATCTTAGTACCCTCCTGGAAATTTGAAATTTCAGCACTGCCCTCCTAGCAGTATATGAGATCTTCACTTGATCTCTTTCTATTGCCCACCCAACAATTTGAAAGTCCATCTCTTCCCACTTGGCAGTCTATGATATCTCTACTTGATCTCTCCTCTTCATCATCACTGAGATTTATCCCAGCTTCTGGTTCAAATACATGAACCATCTCCTCTGTGGCCCTAAGGATTTTCACATACCTCAACCACCTCCTCAATAGCCTTTGTTATCTTCTGGCCAACAATTTCTTGACTAGCCACTTTTCTTTCCTCCTCAGAGGCCATTCATACACCCAATGTGTCTTTTCATTCTGCTGCACCCATCGTGCAAGCTCTGATACCACAATGACGCAGACCCCCGACCCTCGGGCCGAGATCTACACAGGATCATTCCAAATTATCCTCGAGCTGAAGCATCTCCTTTGGTTCCCTTATGGAACCTCGTGAATACGATCCACAGGTCCTTTATGAAAACCTGCCCTGCACAACTTAACACCAGGCTCGAGCCTTACATCTCCATGTGACCACAATCGAGTCTTAGCACAAGCACTTTTCAAAACTCACGAGTTCGTGAGTCGAAGATCCTCGACTCCTCTTTCTCCAAAATGTTGATACTCGAGAATGTGATACGGGTATGGCTCCTCCTTGTTAGCGCCTTCCACACATAACCATAGGCTAGGCTAAACACTAGCACTAGTCGTAACTCATGACTTCGCAAGTTGGAGTGTTGAGCCCTCGTGCTCCTCCTTTGTGAATCTCTGAGACACAATAAGTCAACAATGGGTTGAATCGTTCCTAGGTGACGTGTGTCCACCACCTGTCACCTGCTTCCACTTTTCTCTGGGAATTTATTATTATGCCACTTGACAACCACGTGGTCCCCACCTAATAGATGCGCCACGTGTTCACACGATCCCTCGATGTTCAGCACTTTGTGACTTCTACAGTCAAAAATAATTCTTTCAACCCCCGAACCCCTGATGCGTGATACCACGTGGAGGTTCTAATCCAACGGTTCTCCTGTGGCTTGGATCCAACGGTCTGGATCTCCTCCCTACTCCTCACAACTCGGAACTTCACGAAACCAAGAATTTAGTCTACCCTCCAAAATCATGAACCCCAAATGCATGAAATGATCCAGATCTTTGCCACCTGTCCTCCAAACTAGACGGTCATGATGCTTTTGGGACTTGACGAGTCCTCTTCCTTTTGCTATTACAAGGTTTAAACCTTGTGCACCTTTTCTGGATCCGACGGCTCATGGAAACTCGACAATTCTCCCTTGAAGTCTCTGTCGTCCGTTCTACCCTTTTGTGCGGCTTCCTAGGGATTAAACCCCTCGCACCTTCTCCCGTATCTTATGGCTATTGGTCCTTGGTGATAGATCTGATGGTTTAGATCTATCCTCCTTGCATGCTCTCCTCCTACTGCCTGGACGTAGATTCAACAGTCCAAATCTTCTCCTCTTAGTATCGATCCAATGGCTACTGTTTCTCCTTCCTGAGCATGCGCTCTCTCCGAGCCTTGGAATATTTTGAACGCTTCGAAGGATGAAACCTTTGTTCTTCATTCCATGAGTCCACAACCTTTAGTCTTGCCTGCGTTACTGAAAACTCTGCCCTCCTAAGATTTGTTCACTCTGAAACCTCAAAAGGTTTCTCGACCTCTGCACTCCTTGTAGGGTCCTTGCACACAACTGTGTTATCCGTCTTGAGCTTTTCCTTCTCGAACATCTAAGGGATTCTACCTTTTCCTTCTCCTTCAAATGGAGATTGGTGCCCTCTTGGAAGCCTCCTATTCAAGCACTCCTTACTGAGCCTACAAGGTGTTCAGTAAACCTGTGAGTGTCTTCCTTGTGACACTTCCCTTATCTCAGAACTCAAAAGAGAGTTCTTCTCAGTGCATTCCTTTCACTCACTCGATTTCCTTATGGAAGAGATTCTACATAATCTTCAGTGACTCTGTATTCTCACTGAACTTGACATAGAGTTCCTTTTGTGCACCCTGTGCATACACTCAATGTCCTCTTCACAGAATTCTCAAAAATTTTGTCTTCCCTGTGCCCTCCTCTACACGGTTCTTCCTTCAAGGTGTTCATCAACCTTGAGGCCTCCTCCTTGAGTCAATGAATTCCTCTAGTGTTCCCTCCTAGCACATCTTTGTATAAATTTTTCAGAATTCAGAAGTGCACTCTATGCACTAGCTTATAGAACCCGCAGTGTTTTGTCATGCAACCTCTTGCATGAAGCCACAAAGAACTAGACGTAAAATCAGTAAACCCACATATAGAAAAATCTATCTATCCCTGCAAATGCACATCTAATATACATCTACAGCATATCATAAACACATAAAGACATTCATCAACAAACATAGAATAACGTGCAGAAAAAACTACTTTGATTGTATTAATATGAAATTCCTCTTTACAATGTGAGCTCAGACTGTAAAAAAGTCACGGATTCCTCTCTTTTCCATATTCTCTCTATCCTTCTCTATTCTTCTTTTCCTGAACTAAATCTAGATTCAAAGAAGATATTTTTACAAAAGGGGCTCCTCGAGCGCTTCCCTCCATCTCACCAACTCTCATTAATTTACATTCAATTACATTGAATGGCTGTCTAGTCCGAATTAGATCTAGATCTTAGCCTTACAACCATTTAAGGAAAACTTTATCTAAATCCTATGCACATGCATGGATTTTGGCTCTACTAGCCTTACAACATTTAATACAATTTTCAAATTTTGAAAAATGAGAGGGTTGCGCCTCTCTCCTTCCATTGAATGCGCACTTGATGTGCTGGCTAGCTGGCTTGGAGTGATGCTCCTACATAATTAGTTGAAGTTCCTTCATGACTTGTCATGTTTAAGCTTACTAATCTACCTTTATCTAAAACAAACCCGCTCTGATACCAATTGTTGAAATTACTAAGNGAGGGGGGGGGGGGTGAATCAGTTGTTACTATGCTTAAGCAATTTTATGCCTATTAAAATAATAAACATCAATCACACATATGATATACACAGATACAAATATTCATGAGGAAACCCATAAAGGGAGAAAACCTCTTCTTATTTGAATGATAGGCAGTATTTTTATGTTATGTACATGATCTATCTTTGAGCACCAACTCAATGTGAGGCTACCACCTCTGTTTTACAAGCTGCAACTAGTTGAGAGCACCATTTCTCTGGTTTATCTAGCACCCACTAGAAGGAAGCACCAAATCCCTGAGTGTTCCAGCACAAACTGGATGGAAGCACCAACTTCATGTCACACAGGCACCAACCTGTATAACAAAGAACAATTGTTCTCCCTTGCACCACCCTACCACCCTATTTTTTTGGCTGCAACCAAATAGAAGCTACAACTCCTTGTGTTCAAGCACCCACTTGAAACTCTGAGGACAAAAATCCTCCCTAGCACCACACTACCACCCTGAAATATAAATATTTTCTTGCTGAAATTTATTACAGTGATACAGTATTTATCAATGGATTACCAATCTCATCATTGTTCTGCTACACTGCTCTGCTCTACTTGCACCAATGTCTTCCTGATCACATCTTCTTATGCTTAAGTTCTCATACAGATTGTTGTTTTCACCATTTCTGCTCTGTCCAGCTTATGTTCTTCATCTTTGCATTTTCTCCCTCAGTTCATGTTGTGATATTCATTGCTTACAGTTCAACTATGTTTTATAGAGAAACAACAACCTCTCTCTGTCATGACATTTTTCTTTTATTCCTACTCTCGTCATCCGTTACACTCAGTATCTCCAACGCTCAAGTCGGGAATCTAAAAAAAGCTCAGGAATCATGATTCCAATGCTTAGGAACAATGATTCAACCGTTGAGGAACAATGATTCAGTTAGTGTAACTGAATCATAACTAATCAAGAAATCACGAGATGAAACAACAACACTTTGATCAGATTCCATTTGATTAGCACCATTGGATTATACACACAGATGATTTTTTATTTTTCAATGTGTAACCTCCGATGTGGAGCCTAGTAGCTCTAGCTCCTTCCCCTATATTCCGCTGATGTGAACTTGGGTGATTCTCTCATGTGACCACGTGATTGCAGGTGCAGCCAAAGGTGGTTTGAGGGAAATCCATTTTTTTCCCAGCAATTCACTACAGAGCTCCACGTATTCCTTTGGAAATCCTGTGGTTTTTATTGCGGCTTTCTCTTAAGACCCCATCATGTTCTGACCCCGCAATGCGACAAGACCGTCGATCTCACAATCTTGATGGTGCTCCTGAACTGATGATTCAGATTTGTCCTTTCAAGTTATGAAAATCAGATCTAACCTTCCTAAATAAATGGTTGTGATGTACTTCATGATACAGGCTTCGGGAGTTTCAAATCTCAAACCCTTATTTTCTCTGTATGCTAATTTTCTAGAGTCAATGATATGCGAACACCTGTCCTTCTCAATTGACGACTCTGCCTCTACTTCGAGAATTTGAACTTTCAACCAAATCAACGGTTATGTGGCCCATTACTTGATTCAACATTTGATATATCCTTCTCTACTCTGGGCTTTGACGATTTCAATTCTCAACCTTCACACTCTCCCAGAATGTTTTTAGCCGGAGTCCACAAATTCATGCCACGTGTCCTCCTCAAATCAATGGTCCTTGTTCACTTTGGGACTTCAGCCTTTGGGAGTTCGAGACTCTGTCCCTCGCAACTTCAGTTCTTCAGCACTTCAACCCTTCACGACTTCGTTCCTTTGGCACTTCAACCCTTCAAAAGTTTGGCCTTCAGGACTTCAGAGATATTGTCATTAGTTGGTGGTGAAACTCCTGAAGTAAATCTCTCAGAGTGACGTAATGTTACACATGTCACTTGTTGACCTGGCATAGGCCGAGTGGTTACCACGTGTCGCTGGGTGACGTGGTCTGCCACATGTCCTTGCTGATGTGGTATTCCACATGTCCTTGATGACATGGTCTGCCACATGTCCTTGCTGACGAGGTCTGCCACATGTCCTTGAATCAGGTAGTTGAGGCTTAATTTGGGTCTTTACCTGGAGTCCACATATTTATGCCACTTCTCTTTTGGGTCAGATGGCCCAGGTCCACTTCGAACAATCTAATGCTTAAGATTTTCTATGGACAATCTAACGACTTAGGTCTATTTCGAATGATCAGATGATTGAGATTTACTTTGGCTCTCTTGCTCTCCAGGCTTTGAGAATTTCAAATATCAAACTTAAAATTCTCTAAGTGATTTCTCCAGAGCTCATGATCAGTCACCACGTATCCCTCTAGATCTGATGGTTGAAATTTACTCTGGATCTCCATCTCTCTGGGCTTCAGGTATTTCAGTTCTCAAATTGAAATTCTTTAAGTGAGATTTTACGAAGCGTAACCTCCTCACATCTTTAGACCCGAAATGAATGTTGTTTGTTTATCGTGATCTTAGATCGACGACTCGATCTGTCTGCGATGATGCTTTTCCTTGGTGTTAAATCCAACGAACCTCCATATTTTCTTATCCTATCCTTCCACTTAATTTGATCTGAAGACTGACGGAGATTCGGATAATCGAATTCTCAAACCTTGTGCCTCATTTATCCTATCCTTTACTTAATTTGATCCAACGGCTGATGGATATTTGGTTGATCGAATTCTCAATAATTTTTTCGTTCTGAGCTTTATCTCTTCATATTGTTCGCTTCTCCTCCTGAGCTTATGATGTTCCTATTTTCCATTGTCGCTTATTTTCTTGCCATCAATGAAAAGCACATGCTTCCTATAAAACATGCCAACACCAAATTCAATAAGACAAATGTAAGAAAAACAGGACCATGGAGAAATAAAATAAAACAAATGTAGAAACAAAACACAGAAGACACACAATACAAGAGAGACACAGATTTATGTGGTTCACCCAGTGTGGGCTACGTCCACCAGAGAAATTGCCAGGTTTTTCCTTTATTATTATCCAGCAAATGAAGGGATACAACCTACAACAAAACTCATTGTAACTTCCTCTTCTTTCTCTCATAGTCTCCTCTCTCATAATATAATATTCACCATCAACCATAGCCGTGATACATTTCCCTCATAAAAGAGGGTTTCCTTCTAGGGAAAAAAATCCTAACATAATCTCTATCGTTATATCTGTGACCTTATAATGAACGGTCCAGATTTACAGTGAAATTATAATATACTTTTACAAGGCAATTTTTTCTTTGGGGGCTTCGCCCCCGAACCCCCGTTGGGGGCCCGCTTGCCCCCATACCCCCCAGCCGGGGGGATAGCTCCCCCGGACCCCGCAGAGGGGGTACCCCCCCTCTGCACTCCCCCACGTGGAAGAGTGTACATACTTCTGGGGTGTAAATACTTCATGGGGTATAAACACGACTGAAAGCAAGGACCTCTTAATCAGGAAGATAATTAGGCTCCACAACCAACAATCTCCCACTTGGATACTGATCTCAACAACTCCACCACTGTTGTATATGTTGGACTCTGAACCTTCTTGCACCTGGCAAATTTCTCATTTTCATCTTCATTCTTGAAGACCAACTGAAACTGGGTAGGAACTCAGTTTCTCCCTGGTTACTCCCTTTGTTAACATGTCTGCAGGATTCTGGCTAGTGTGTATCTTTTCCAGCTTCAATTGTCCATCTTCCAAGGCAGATCGTATGAAGTGGTACCTCAACTATATATGCTTAGTCT
>ML788876.1:123983-152791 GCA_009831015.1 Picea engelmannii | reverse complement strand
GTTTCCTATGGGGTGTGGCATGAAATGAAGCTCCTGAATCTACTACCCAAGACTCAGAAATATTATCTACAGAAAGAATCAAAGCATCTTGTAACACATTACCTGTTACATTTGCTTCCTGATTTCTCTCCTGTTGTCCATCTCTTTGTTTCTTTGGAGCTCTACAGTCTTTCTTCAGATGTCCTTTCTTCCCACAATTTCAACACTCTATATTTCCAAGTCTGGATTTGGATTTGCCCTTCCTAGAATTTCTGCGGTTTCCTGAGCCCTTTCCTCTATCCTTTTGTCTTCCCCTATTTTCCATGTTCAACGCATTTCCTGATGTCTCACCCATTCTTTTCCATCGCATTTCCTCACTAAGGATAACACCAACAACATCATCAAATTTTAAAGTATTTGAACCAGAGACAGAGTTACTTACAGCCATGACCAAGCCATTCCATCTTTCTAGCAATGAGCACAAGATTAGAAGAGCCCTAACCTCATCATCAAAGTCCACTTTTATAGAACTTAGTTGATTAGTAACCGTATTAAATTCATTTAAATGATCTGCAATAGACCCACCTTTTGACATCTTCATATTAAATAATCTCTTCATTATAAATACCTTATTCGACGCTGAGGGTTTTTCATAAAATTTGGCCAACGCATCCATCAAACCCTTCGTTGTCTTTTCTTTCGAAATATTGAAATCCACCGACGCTGCCAGGCTCAGTCGTATCATTCCTAGAGCCTTTCTGTCAAGAATCTCCCATTCTTCGTCCTTCATGGCCACCAGCTTCTTTGCTACTCCGCTCAATGGTAGGAATAGATCCTTCTGATATAAATAGTCTTCCATCTACATCTTCCATAACTGGTAGTTTTGGTCTCTAAATTTATTGACCCTAAACTTTCCATCTTCCGACATTGCTCCCACTCGAACTAGGAACCCTCTTTTCCTGTGAGTTACCTTATGCTATGATACCAATTGTTAGAAAAATAGGACCACGGATCAATAAAATAAAACAAATGCAGAAACAAAACATAGAAGACACACAATACAAGAGAGACATAGATTTACATGGTTCACCCAGTGTGGGCTACGCCCACCAGAGAAATTGTCAGGTCCTTCCTTTATTATTATCCAGCAAATGAAGGGATACAACCTATAGAAAAACCCACTGTAACTTCCTCATCTTTCTCTCACAGTCTCCTCTCTCAGAATACAATATTCACCATCAACCATAGTTGTGATACATTTCCCTCATAAAAGAGGGTTTCCTTCTAGGGCAAAAAACCCTAACATAATCTCTATCGTTAGATATGTGACCTTATAATGAACGGTCCAGATTTACAATGAAATTACAATATACTTTTACAAGGAAATTTTTGCTTTGAGGGCTTCGCCCCTGAACCCCCACTAGGGGCCCGCTTGCCCCCAGACCCCCCAGCCAGGGGGATATCCCCCCCGGACCCCGTAGAGGGGGTACCCCCCCTCTGCAGTCCCCCACGTGGAAGAGTGTACATACTTCTGGGGTGTAAATACTTCATGGGGTATAAACACAGCTGAAAGCAAGGAACTCTGAATCAGGAAGATAATCAGGCTCCAAAACCAACAACAAAATGTGTTGGTTAGAGTACATTCTATAGTATGCATTGTAATAGTTTCATATCGATTCAAAAAATATTCTGTGCGGGGCATGCTCTACAAGGTCGCTCTCTAGAATAAGCCAAAATTCAGAAAGGTATGCCATTTTTTCTATAACTCTTTTTATGAGAGGTTCCAAGTAGTGACACCTGAAGGAATTACATAAAACACACTGAAGAACATTGTGTATCAGTTTCAGATATTTATTCATTATAGGTACAAAGTTGTGATTATTTCAAGTTAGGGTTGTTGACTAATCCAAAACTACCCATGTGAGACTAAAGAAAAGTTTGATGAAAATGCTAGTCTCTTATTGTTAAAGTTAAGGAAGGTTTGTAGGTATGTGATCATATACACCAGGTCTATTACAGAGTTTCAAATCATATTTGGATGATGAAATTGATGAGGGATTTTGGTTAAGGTACATGTTGTGTACATGGTTGAGACAAGTAGTTGATGAGTTGGCACATACATGAGGCGTATAGTTGATGATGTTGGTACATATTGATGAGTCATAGTTGATGAGTAGTTGACACATGATTGGTACATACTTGGTACATGGTTGGTTGCACTTTTTTATGGTACAGTTTGATTACAGGTTGTTTGGTACAGGTTGGTGCATGGTTGATGCACTTGTTTATGGTATAGGTTAATTACAGGTTGAGGTACAGGTTGATTCATGGTTCAGGTTTATTGGTACAGGTTTACAATGATATATATCATAGTGATAGTGTGACAGTGGTTCCACCATTCTACTTCTACTTTAGGGTGATTGGACGGGGCAAGGACAAGTGGTTGTAGCCAGAAAATTGGGGAGTTGGAGCTTCCCTCAGGTTGTAGGTTGAGAAAATAGGGGGTTGGAGCCTCCTTCTAGTTGCAGCTAGAAAACAAAGGAAGTTGGTGCTTCTAATGAATGTAATTCTTTAAGACATATAAGAAAAAGAATTCTGTGGTTTTCTCCCGCTTTGGGTTTCCACGTAAAACACTGGTGTACTATTTATGTGTATGATTGTTCATTTGTTAATTTCTCATTATTGGATGATAATACTACTTTGATATAACACTTGGATTATTTGGTTTAAAAATTATTATAATTTCTCTATTACTTATTCACCCCCCCTCTCAGTAATCCAACAACCACCACCCTTGGTTACTTGGCTAAGGGCCCATGCAATATGGGAGAATCCCAACACGAACCTGCGGTAGAAATTGGCAAGGCCCAATAAGCTTCAAATCTCAGTGAGTGTGGTTGGGGCTGGCCAGTCATGGATGGCTTGGATTTTGGCTAGATCCACATGTATGCCATGTTGATCAAATATGTATCCTAGGTAATGAACCATGTCCATATTGAAGGAGAATTTTTCCAAGTTGGCATAGAGCTGGTCCTTCCGCAGGGTGTGTAGAACTTGCTAAATATGTTGCAAGTGTTCTTACCAAGTCTTTTTGTAAATGAGGATGTCATACAGATACACCACTACCAAAGTATTAGTGAATGGTCGCATTATATCATCCATCATCCTCATGAAAGTGGTTGGAGCATTTTTCAAACCAAAGGGCATGACCAATAATTCAAAAAGACCTTCCTTTGACTTGAAGGTGGTCTTCCATACATCTGTCTTTTCTATCGGGACCTTTTGGTAGCCAAAATTCAGAACAATATTACTGAAGTATTTGGCCCCCATGAGCTGATCAAGGAGATCGTCAATTCGGGGAATCGGATATCAGTTTCTGACTGTGATTTTATTCAGGGGTTGGTAATCAATGCAAAGTCACCAGGTTACATCTTTCTTCTGTACCAACACGATTGGGGTCCTGCAAGGTGATGATATGGGATAGATGTGCCCCTTATGGAGTAGTTCTTGGATCTACCCCTTGATCTCCTCATTATCTAACAAAGAGCGGCGGTAGACTGGCCCATTGGGTAGCGGTGCACCGGGGGTCAGATCGATGGGGTGCTTGACTTGAAAGTGTAGAGGTACCGCGATAGGTGAGGAGAAGATATTTGAGTATTCTTCCACGACCTTATCTGCTTGCTTCTGCTGTGTGGAGATGTTGGTCGCAGAGACCCTAGATGTGGCTGCGATATTTTTCTCATTCTGAGAGTGAATAACAAAGAAGAAAAACTTCCCTGTCTGAGAGATGACCTTTCTACATTTCTTGGTAGAGATCAAGGAAATATCATTGGGTGGGACTGCCTCAGGTATCCTATACAATTTCTTGTTCAAAGTAATAATAACACTGCGAGGCCTAGACTCATATACAACATGACATTTCCATAAATATGGTTGGCCAAAAAGAACATTACAAACTTCAAGAGGGGAAACATCACACAATACCTCATCTTTGAAGGGCTTGATGTCGTATGACATGAGACATTGTTGGCTGACATGGATGTTGCTTCCTTGGCAGAGCCATCCGATGTTGTAGGGTTGCGAGTGAGACATTTTTGGCAAGGAGATTCTCTTGAAAACCTCTGCTAAGATGAGGTTCTTCTGGCTACCACTATCAATGATGAAGTGCAGCGGGGTACCCTTCACCCACATCTGTGAATGAAAAAGGAACTCACCTTCCTTTGTCTTTTCTAGTTCATTGGGTTGGAACTTGGTCATAGAAATGATAGCATTGTGTTCTGTGTCAATGATTTGTCTCCCCCCTTCTAGTTCTAAATCAGAGTCAGAAGCATTTGATTCAGAGGCTTTCACCTCAGCCACCAATTACTGCTTCAAGCGAAAATCAACAATGTTATGCCAGGGGATCTTATGGAAGTCGCACCACTTCCCGGTATCTTTCTTTGTCTTTCCGGTGTCCTTATTTTATTGTGGCCTAGACTGGTTGTCCTGAGGATGTCCATGTTTTCTCTGTCCTTTTTTCTGTGGGTTGGGGCCTCCCTTTCCTGGATTTTTCTGTGAGGGGTTCCCAAGCCCAAATTTTCGTGTCTTTTGTTTGAGCTTCTGCTTGATTTTGACAACATATCAGTAGGCCGCACCCAAGGATAATATGTTCATAAACTACATTTTAGCCTGGATGTATCTATGTAGACCGTCACAATACTTGAGCACCAGATGTCACTCAGATTATTTGATACCGAACTTGTTGTGTAAGGTATGAAATACATTTGTGAACTATGGCACCTCTTGGTCTCTTTCCTGCTACAGCGTGGTCCATTTTGTGTACAGGGCGTCATAACTTCCAACAGGGTAGTATTGTTCCTTAATAACATCCCTGAAGGAATCTCAGGTGACTGCAACTATAAATAATGGGGGTTCCTCTGTTTCCTTTTTTTCATAGAAAGTTTCCCACCAATACTTGACATGGGGGATGACTTTGAGGAGCGCAAAAGTAATGTTTTCTCTATTAGAGAAGTTATGGAAAGAGAAATACCCTTCTAGAAGATTCAACCATTTGTCTACCGCATCTGCGTCTATATGGCCTTCAAATATAGGAATATCAAAGTTGATTTATACCTTGAAAGCGGCGACACCTCCATTTGAGGAAGATGCGTCGCCTGTTGGTATTTGCCGAAGGATTTGCGCAAAACTATCATTCATCTCATTCCTCAGTTGTGTGAGGGATTCCTCGAGCAACATTTTGAAGGGATCTCTGGTCCTATCTTCTTTCTTTTCTTCTTCCATTAGAGGTCGTTTGGGCATGCGAGAGATTTTTTCCTCAAGAGAAACAAGTTCGAGACCCAATTCTTTGTACCTTGACCTCGTTGGGGACATGCATTAAGAGTGATAAGGAGACAATGGCTCTGATACCACTGATCCAGAATATATTTGCAGAACAAAATGAATACAAATTATTATCAAAAGATGCTTAACACATAATAACAGATATACATTAAAATTGGTTTCTATTCAATAAAGAAATAAGTTGAAACTATAAAATGCAGCGAAAACAAGCTTGCTAGAATGGTGGTGACTTATATCTAAGAAGATATGTGACGATTTTGCTCATTTGCAAGAATATGATTACAATGAGGCTCTGAAGGCCTTTTTACAATAAACAGGAATGCCAAAAACCCTAGATATCCAAAAAACCTAACCCTAGGAGATGAAGCGCTAAAAGTCATGTGGGCCTCGTTTGGGTAAGTTAGTACATCAATTTCCTAGGGTCGTAACTTTTTCATACGATCTTCATTTTAGGCGCACAATAGCCTATTGGAAAGGTCTATCCGAGGACTACACATTTTTATGCTATTTATCAAAGGTGTTTTTTATTGTGGCGAGCCCTAAAAACTGTTGTTTAGGGCCTCAAAACAGCCTCACAAGTCAGGGACCCAAAAACTAGGGAAACAATTGCCAAAATGAGCCAGTTAGAATAGGTGGGAGGCCATCGACATACATCTGGATCATTCATTGGACTAGTACCTATATGACCTCAGTGATCACGGGAGATCAAATTGTACTCCATTGTATACAAATATCTTCATATTGATTTTGAGACTGGATTCCACTGTGCCTTTTTCGTGACTATGAAAGCCTATGGCATTTGTTTGCTTTGTATTTCCTATTTATGGCCATGAACAACTATTTGATATATTTCCACATGGATCTGCAATGTAATTCAGATTGGTAGCCATGTGTACAAAGTGATTATGGATTGTAATATTCTCATGAGAAACTAGTACTTCCATCTGAGTCTTCATTACTCCACTTCTAGGAATTATAATGTATTTCAACCATCGCAGATAGTCCTCTGACCTCACACATTAGGGGGAATCTGCTACAACATTTTTTTCCTCACTCCATGCAACTTGCTTGGATGGCCTTTTATTTCCCTATGTAGAATTGAAATTCCCTTTTTGTGTATTCCAGAGCCAAAAAAGCATATGTTTACACATATATGTGCCCTATCAGTTATACAACAAGCGTATACACAAGTTTCTCCACTACAACCTACGTACATCGTGTTTGGTTCTCAAAATTAAAAATTATGTCAGGTTCCCATGACATGTCATGAGATCCACAATCCTTGACCTTCCATATACTGGAAACGCTCTGACTCATCCCTTCGGTTCTATTTGAAGGCTATAAATTGAGCCATATCCAAGCCTTGAGGGATAAAAAACAATTCAACTTTGAGATAAAACATACTCTGGAGAAATTTCACTTCATATTGAGTCTGCATCCCTTTGTCCTTGAAAGTATGAACTCCTTGTTCATCCCCCAAGCTCTTACTTCTTTGTGATGGAGAACCTCATTGACTCCTATATATGAGTTTTCCTTTGGTGGATAATTGAAGTGATCGAGACCCAGCTAGAGGGACTTAGTTTCTCGGTTCTGATATGTGTCATTACAAAAGTTTTTCACCTATGTACTTTCGCTGATCATTTTAATAGAAATATTATTTTCTCGTCCAATTGATATCTTGCAAATATTTGAATTATTATTCCATGGGTGTATTTTTCATGTATGTTGATGGATTATGCTAATATATATGCTAACATTATATATTATCACCATATGCTTGCGTATATTGGTTTTTGAGGACAAGCTACAAGTATAAATATTTGGGTCATGTGCTCAATGGTGGTATTCTTTGAATGTTAGGACGAGGTAGGATCTTATCCTTGTCTTCTTAGCATTTCATTTATATAACATACTTGGGATTAGAGTTGATTTCTATGTGTCATTCTGTCTGTTGTGGTTTACCCCTAGCCATAGAGAGATTTTCCTTGTAACAGCAAGACCAAATATTCATAATGGCCTTCATGAGTTTTGAATGTTGTTTTTGGGATATCTTCTTCCTTCATTCTAATCTGATGATACCCTGAATGGATATCTAACTTTTTGAAGTAGATTTTTCCATGTAGTTCATCGAATAATTCATCAATGATGGGATTGGGAAACTTATCTTTAATGGTGATCTTGTTGATCTCTCTATAATATGGATACATATTCCATGAGCCCTCTTTCTTGAGTACCATTACCACTAGTGAAGAGTATCAACTTTGGCTAGGTCTAATAATTCCATCCTCTAACATTTCTTCAACCATACACTAAATTTCACTCTTCTAGGCATAAGGGTATATGTAAGGCTTGATGTTAGGAGGAACACTCCCAGGAATTAATTGAACAACATGATCATGATCATGAGTGGGTGGAAGACCTATGAGAATATATTCAAATGCATTATAATTCTTATGAATGATCCCTTGGATATTTAGGGGAATAGATGGATTAGATGTTTGAACATCCAGTGAGTATAGTTTTACAATTACACCTTGATTATCATTTTTCGATAATTTTGTCATGCAATTAGAGATTAACACCTTACTGGGTTCCCTTCTAATACCCCTTAACTCAAACGCCTTTCCTTCCAATGAAAATTTCATGAAAAGTTCTTGAAAATTAAAATCCATTGTTCCCAATGATTGTAACCATTAGACCCTTAGAAAGACATTAGCACCACCCATGGGTATATTAATCATTGTAATATTCATTACATATTCCCCCATAGTAAGATTGATCTTATGACATTTTCCTAAGAAATTGATAGTTCCTCCATTTGCAATCATTACTTGAAACTTTGGCGCTGGATATTTAAAGCAATTGAGAGATTTGGATAATTTACAGTGAATGAAATTATGAGTACTACTAGAATCAATTAGCACTATTACCTTTTTATTTTTTATATATCCTTCGATATTGAGGGTTTGAGGACTGTTAATTTCAGCCAATGCATGACATGATATGGTGGGAGTCATCTCTTCAAAAGAAATATCATATACATCTTCATCTTGAGATGGTTCTTCTTCTTGTTCTTCTTCCTCTTCACAATCTATGTAGAATAATTTGTTCTCATGATACTTATGTCCCTTACGGTACTTGTGGTCACAAGTAAAGCATAAACCTTTTGCTTTTCTTTCCCCCAATTGTTGAGGTGTCAACCTTTTAGTTTGAGGTGGTTTATAATAAGGAACAATATTCTCTCGATAAATGTTAGGGGTGGTCCTTCTAGTACCCATAGCCAAATTTTTACTTTCAAAATTTCTCGCCACCCTGAATGCATTCTCCAATGATTTAGGTTCCCAAAGGCAAACCTCATGTTGAATGTTATCCTTTAAATTTCCTGTCAAGAAATCAATCAAGTTCTCATCTGGAATATCTGTTACCTTTATATTCAATCTTTGGAAGTTCTCAATGTGCTCCACAACTGAACCCTTTTGCTTGATATTTATCAATTGGTTGAATAAGGTATTGCTCCTTGTATCCTCATAGTGTGCTATCATTTCTTCCATGAAAATTATCCAAGTGACAAGTGATTTGCGAGAACAAATCCATTGATACCACACAAACATATTAGGTTCTAAATATTAGGACACAATTCGTACCTTTTTCGTGTGTGGAACATCATGTAGATCAAATAACTACTCCATCTAGAGTATCCATGGATCTTAGGAAAGTGGTTGGTCTTCAACCCAAAGGTGGAGTTTATCCAGACTTGATTAATATTACTTGTGTCCTCATCATGAATTTCATGGGATACATTGCCACTTTCAGGTGGCCTCTCTATTAAAAAAAAATTCAACCTTTCCATGATCTCCCCTTTTAAGCCATCCATCTTAGTATCCATCATCTCTTCTAGCTTAGCTTTTGTTGAATCCATCATCCTTTGTATTTCATCTTTTGTTACTGCCTTCTTTTGTAAATCACCTATGTACTTGTGCATTTCTTCACCTTCATCAAGAGTCCAAGTAGGACTATCTAATGGATTATTTGGTGTATAAGTTCCCTTTTTTGGTGGCATGTTGGCCAAGCATCACTGCAAGGTAGGAATTCCTAGTTGGCTTAGGCAGAGGTTCTCATAGACAAGGGAGTTTCATGTGTTATAGATCTATGATATATGTGTGGGGTCCAACAATATTACTTGGTCCAATATCTCAGGGAACTAACTAAAGAGGCTTGACCATGCCCTTATCTATACTATCTGACTACCCAGGTACTAGAGAGTGATCTCCCTGAGTGTTGTTCTTAGTGTACTATATCAACAAGATGACCAAATGGTTTACTCAGTTTGTCTTAGGATTGTAGGGGGTATCTAGATATATTTCAGGTACATGGGATCTCAAATCCATATTAGTGTTTTCTAATGCACAACCATTCAAAATACGCCTTCTGATATACTCTAGGTACGTGGAAGAACCACACTATCCCCGGGTTGTAGTGCTGACAAGTAATGATAGCTCCTACATTTAGAGACACTAGAATACATATGTACCTAAGCCATAAGATTCTCCAAAATTCATGTGATACTCCTTTTATTCCACTTTATTCCACTTTTTGAATCACCTCAACTGGATCTTCTAGTCAAAAGATATGCAAATTTCAAAACAAAAAAACACACCTTTTAAAACCCTGATTTGGAGATTATTCTACTAGCCGACCTTTCTTTTGTCGCAGCTTTACAACTTCGTCCCTTCTGAGTCTAAAATTTTGGCCAAAGGTAGACTGATGTGTCTTCTTTCCAACCCCATAGGTTATACCAATATTCTATTCTCCAAGATAATTTTATGATAACCTTCCAAAGATGTGCTGAGTTTTGCCCTTTTAGGAGAGAAAACTTATATGGTCTGCCACATGGCACTGTCTTCACTTATGAACTTAAAATTTGCACCAATAAAATTGCGGTCCATACTCTAACCAATGAAATAGGTCTCATTCAATTTGGAGGTTTGTATCTTCATATATAACAATTTTCCCAAGAACACCTATTTTAGATTGAAATCTAGAAAAACCAAAAAACATTATTTCCTCAGAGAATAACTTTCAGACTACATCGAATCAAGGGATGAAATTTTTAGACAAGATACTTCATGATTCCAAATTTGTACTGTAAGAATTTTAGAACCTGAAACCAAGCCAAAATAATTTTGGAGTGAAAATTCCAAGAATACTTGTTTCATACTAGTTTCAAGACTAGTCAAAAACCCTAACTTGAACATAATGTATCTCCAACAATACAATGAACCAAGATCTTAAATTTGGACCAAGTCATCTCTATATTTCTCCTATACACCATATAAATTCTAGATCCCAAAACCTTCCAGAAAAAAGATGTAGCGAAAATTCGAAGAAGACTTGTTTTGAAGAAGCTAGTCTCGAGGATTGTCTAGCTCTCATACCAAATGTTAAGAACCAAATATCAAAATAGAATAAAAACCTCATAATAAGTAATCCATGCCTTCAAAAGGAGTTAAATTCAAAGAATAATCCCCTTTGAGGGGTCAACTTGCTTACACATCACATGTATTCAAAAATACAAGATGATTCCAAATGAAAAGGTCTCCTTGGTATTTATAGGAGACTAGGAGGTACAATTACAATTAATGGACCCAAGACGACATAAATAAAATAACAATACTAATGAAATATGCCCCAATTAAGGGGTAATGTACCATGATTTAGGGATTAACAAAATTCATATCAACACTATCTAAGAATAAAAGAAACATTACAACAAGGAAATTTACAGCAAAAATTTAAATATTATGAGCTGAAAGAGGATGAAATTATCATGTACAAAGGAAAGTTATATGTGTCAAATTCCAATGAGCTGAAAAATATAGTGTTGATAGAAATGCACAATGTACCATATGTTGGGCACCTAAGATATCAAAAAACAAGTGTGGCTATAAGAAGCCAATATTTTTGTCCCAAAATGAAGAAAGAAGTGGATAATTACATATCCAGATGCCTAGAATGTCAAAAGGTGAAGATTGAGAATAGACATCCAATATGGCTATTGCAATAATTTCAAATTCTATAATGGAATTGAGAAGTAGTTACAATTGATTTTATTACTAAACTTTCCAGATCAATGAAGCAACATGATTCCATCATGGTGGTGGTGGATAAATTGACTAAGGTAACAAGTTTTATTCTAGTGAAGAAAATACACAAGGCAACAAATACTGCAGAGATATACATGAAATAAGTTGCTAGGTTACATGGACTACATAAGGCAATAGTTTTAGATAGAGATCCCAAGTTCACATCCAATTTCTGGAAACTTTTGTTCAAAAGCTTTGGGACAAATCTAAATCTTGGTACATCGTATCACCCAGAGTCAAATGGGAAAATAGAGAGGACTAATAGAATAATTTAGGACATGTTTAGAATGTATGTGACGGAATAGCCATCAAAGTGGGAAGATTATATTCATTTACTTGAATTCACTTACAATAATGGGTATCAAGCCTCATAAAAAATGAGCATTTTTTAAGCATTGTATGGTAGGAATTGTAACACACTAGTGAGTTAGGATAAACCAACAAACAAAGAAATTATTGGGCCAGATTTGTTGAAGGAAATGGAAGAGAAAATGGAAAATATCCAAGATAATTAAAATATTTCCCAGGATAGGCAGAAACATTATGTAAAAAAGAATAAAGTTTTTAGATATTTCAAAGTGGGAGAACATGTATTTTTAAGAGTGAAAGTTAAGAGAAGTTTGTTGAGATTAGGAAGTTTCCCAAAGTTGGCAACATGATATTGTGGACCTTTTCAAATCCTAAAAACAATAGGTCCAGTTGCATACATGCTAGCATTGTTTGCATCCATGAGAATCCAAAATGTATTTCATGAGTCATTATAAAATAAATATGTGTCTGACCCTAACCACATAATTGATTGGACTGTGATCCAGGTGGAACAGGAAGGGGATTTTTGGGTGGAACTACTATGCATCTTGGACTGAAAATTCAAAGTTCTCAGGAAAAAATCCATATGGTTGGTGAAGGTTCAATGGAACTACTACGGCCTTGAAGATGCTACATGCAAGAACAAAGAAAACACGAGGGAAGATAAACTGCAAAATTTTGACAATTTTGAAGAAAACAAAATATAAGAATGCAAGACTCCATTTTGAGAAACTAGAATTCCAGAACCACATCTAATAGTCCTAGCCAACCCACACTAGGGCCCTGATAAAATAATGGTAAAACCTGATGGATTGAGAGGAGTGAAGGGGGTACATTCCTTGGGTCAACAGGTTGAGAGTTTTGGATTACTGAGGGGGGGATGAATCAATAATAGAGAAATTTAATCATTTTTAACCATATATTCCAAGTGTTATATCAATGTAGCATTATCATCCAATAACTGCAGAGTAAATAAGCAATGAGCAAATGAACAATCATACACATACACAGTGCACCAATGTTTTACGTGGAAACCCAAAGAGGGAGAAAAACACATAATGATTTTTCTTATATGTCTTGAAGAATTACATTCATTGGAAGAACCAACTTCCTTTGTTTTCCAGCTGCAACTGGGAGGCTCCAACCCCCTAGTTTATCAGGCTACAACCCAAGGGAAGATCCAACTCCCCAATTCTCTGGCTACAACTAGACGGAAGCTACAAACCCCTATGTTCTCCAGCTACAACCACCTCTCCTTGCCCCATCCAACTGCCCTGACGTATAAGTAGAATGATGGAACCACTGTCACACTATCAATGTGAGATATACTACTGTAAACCTATACGAATCAACCTGTAATCAAACTGTACCATAAACAAGTGCATCAACCATGAACCAACCTATACCTCAACCTGTAATCGACTTGTACCATAAATAAGTGCATCAAACATGCACCAACCTGTAAAAAACCTGTACCATAAACAAGTGCATCAACCATGCACGAAACCTGTACAAATAACCGGTCACAACAACCTGTCCAAACAACCTATTACAACAACTTGTCTCATCAATATTATCAACCAAATCAGATCTACTCACCAATATCAATCACCAATACAACTCTCAAAGATGTGCATCAACCAACCTTAACACAACAACTCATAATCATCACCAAGATCAATATGTGCTTCTAATAATATACCAATACAAATATGCTACATCATCCATAAACCATGTGTCAACAATACTACTAACAAGTGCCTCCAACCATGTACCAAGTATGTACCAAACATGTATCAACTACTCATATACTATGACTCATCAAGATGTACCAACATCATCAACTATACACCTCATGTATGTTCCTACTCATCAACTACTTGTCTCAACCATGTACCCAACATGTACCTTAACCAAAAGCCCTCATCAATTTCATCATCCAAATATGATTTGTAACTTTGTAATAGACCTGGTGTATATGATCACATACCTACAAGCCTTCCTTGACTTTTACAACAAGATTCTAGCATTTTCATCAAATGTTTCTTTAGTCTCACATGACTAGTTTGGGATTAGTCAACAACCCTAAATTGAAATAATCATAACTATATACCTGTAATGACTAAAGATATGAAAATAGTACACAATGTTCTGCAGTTTGTTTTATGCAATTCCTCTAGGTGTCACTACTTGCAACCTCTCAAAAAAGGAGTTATAGCAAAAATGACATACCTTGCTGAATTTTGGCTTATTCTAGAGAGCGACGTTGTAGAGTGTTCCCCGCACAAAATATTTGTTGAATGGATTTAAAAATGTTACAAAGAATAATAAAGACTGTACTCTAATGAAGACATTTGGTCTTACTGAATTTGGATTTTTTATGAAGAAGTTATGACTCTTTTACCTGAAAAACATGTTTTAGACTAGTTTCAGGACTAGCCACAAACCCTATTTTCCATGGAGTGTAACTCCAAAAATACAACGACCCACAAGATAAAATTTTCACCATAGATACTTGGATATGTTTCCTCAATGGACTATCAATTTCAAGGTCTGAATCATTCTAGAAAATAAGTTATTGCAAAAATGCTTAGACGACCTATCAATAACATACCTTAGAAAGCATCATCAAAATAATTTATGTTCCCTTGAATTCCAACCTTCTTTTCTTTACCTTCCCTTTGAAATTCTGCTTATATATCCTTTGGTTGCCTCGGTCACCTATAGATATTCAATATGTTGAAGTGTGATTTAAAATGAGAGAGCCTTTCCTCTTATTTATACTCTCTAAATATCTTCCTTAGAAGCATCTTCTAGGTCACTTAACCCATTTCCAAGTCACTTAACCCATTTCTAGGTCACTTAACCCATTTCTAGGTCACTTAACCTATTTCTAGTTCACTTAACCCATTTATAGGTCACTTAACCTATTTTCCTCATTTTGAGGGTTAACCACTTTCCATAATTAGAAAGTTCCCCATTACTTTATCATTTAAATATTCCTCCTTGACTTTGTCACCTCACTTTATAATTTAAATAATATTCTTTGATTTTTTCACTTCACTTTATTATTTAAATAATCCTTCTTGACTTTGTCACTTTAATTTATCATTTAAATAATAATTTCTTCTTTGCAAGCTCTTTGACTTCTTTGACCTTTTGGGGCTTCAAGCCAACATATGAGGGTCCTTCAACTTCATAAGGCCATAACTCTCAAACCATGAGGCGTTATGTGACATCCCACATACCACCAGAAATGGCATGACATATGTTGTCCATATAGAATAATATTTCCTTAATATATATAAAAACTCATACCATTATCCATCAAACAAACTTGGGTCCATTACCCAAATCTGGGTTCATCAAATTCTCATGGCCATAAATCTCTAATCGTGAGGAGTTATGTGACATTCCACATACTAACAGAAATGAAATGACATGTACTATCCATATAAAATAGTCTTACCTTCAAATATATTAAAACTCGTACCATTATACATGAAACAACCTTGGGTCCATTACCCAAATCTTTGTGCTACTGGAATTCACTAACAAACTTTCTCCAAGGGTTGAAATCAATCTACAATATCACTCTCCAATAGTTGACATTAATGAAAACCAAAAATACATACCAACTATCCATCAACCTAAGCCAACTGTCTGACAGAGAGGAACAAGAGATTATGATTGGAACTACTACTAGAGTTGTAAAAATTGTCGAATTTTTATTTCTTAGTATTATGATGTAAATTTGTGCATGTATATTGGCATAGTGTGCACCATTGACAACACATAATTGTAGGGGAGGGGGAATGTAACACCCCCATTATAATCCCCATTTTAATTAATACTTGATGTAGATATAATGTGTGGCCACGACCAAGCGATGTATATGCAAATTGTATTTTTGAATTTTAATAAATAAAATGTGATGCCAGTTGTTGGGGGATATGGACAAAGATGAGGGATGAATTAATCCAGAAGTGAGGGGAGGGTATAATATTATGTCTAAGAGAGTTCCAAGGGGAAATTACCCATGTATATTAATTCAACCCACATTCCTGAATTTTATTATCATTATGTATTAAACTTATATTTTTTGATTGAGTGTCCCCCAAAGTTAAACATTGAATTCATTTAAGAGAGTGGGTGTGATAAGTCACATACCATAGTTATTGGGAGTATGGGGGTTGAGTAAAATCATCTTGGGGAAGTGTGTGAGTTAAGCAAGAAATCCAAAGGAGAGGAAATTCATATGGGAAATTACAATAGTTTTTAGACATTTAGTTGTGCATTATCAACAAACATAAAGAAGGGGAAAAAAGCACCAGAGATAGAGCAAGGAGGCTAGGAGAATTCGGGAGCATTTTGGAGTAGAATACTGCAGAGACATATTATAAGGCTTGAAGAGTGAACTCCTATGTGAGTTTCATCGTAACAGCAAGTGTTTGTTGTTGTTTTGTTGGTAGTTTTTCTGGAAGTGAGTTCCCCTGAGTTTCCCAGTAGTGAGATTCATGATTAACTGTGCCAGAGATACCCTAATAAATGAATGGGACAAATGATGGACTAAGAGAGGTGAAGGGGTACATTTGGGTTGGGTAGATAGATAGGAAGAGAGCTGGTGGAAAATCAGGATAGTTGTGGGTTTTTCTAAGATGTAATTAGGAAGTGAAAGACCACCCTCTTTTGTGAATTTCTAGCCCAAGCTCGGGGATGAATTGTCATTGATATTTGAAACAAAAAGTCTATAGTTGGATGGAAAACCCATCCCAAGAAGATATTTTCACACCTACATTAAAAGATAATTTTTTTATATGTTGTATGTGTTATATTTATGGGTTAAATTGTTGTGCATCCACTCTGTGTTTAAAAATGATTTATATGTTGTCATATTTGAGTTTATTAGTTTCATTTCATGTTTATTTTAGAATGCAGTAGATGCATTTATTTAATGGTAACTAACATAGTTAAATTTGGTTATAATTTGTAGTTGGTAAGCTACACGAAATTAGTTAGCAAAAAAAAATAAAAAAAAAATTCTACACGTAATGGTCCTCAACTAGGCTGGGGAACATTACACGTTTGTTGGGTATGTGTTATATTCTTTGCACAAATAGAACCAGTGTATATGTTGCACCAGGAGTGCAGGGGGATAAGAGGGGGGTGAATATCATACACATACACAACACACCGGTGTTTTTATGTGGAAACCCAAAGCGAGAGAAAACCATAGAATGTTTTTTTCTTATATGTCTTTAAGAATTACATTCATTGGAAGAACCAACTTCCTTTTTTTCTAGCTGCAATTGGAAGGAGGCTCCAACCCCCTAGTTTCTCAAGCTACAAACTGAGGGAATATCTTCTAGGACCCATAAATGTCTCTTTTTCACTATATCTTTTGCTCATTCAACCTTATCATTTCTATGTTAAATGCCTACTATAATGTTTTCTAAGACCCTTTTTCCCAAGGTATGAATCATTGATCTTGATTTTATATTCTTATTTACTTAACATGTTTGATTGGTAGTGTTTTTCATATTTTACCCATGAATGTTCAACGAATGATCAAAATGTTTAGAACAACCAAGTCTTGAAGAAAGATCATTGTTGTTACACCATCTGCTACAGGTGTGTGCCATTTATGCATGATATTACATGACTACAACAACTGCACACCTTTCCTGGAAGTTGTTACACTTGCTGCAACAAATTCCCACCGATCCTGGAAGATGTTACACCTGCTGCAACAGATGCCCACCAATCCTAGAAGTTGGTATATCATTCAATTCTGAATCCTGAAGATCGATCCTCAAGGTTGTTACATGTTTTGACTTACATTGGTGATCAAGATTATTTTTCCAGATTTTGTGAAGATGACATATCTTTTGTATCATATGAACAACTTGAGAATCTCGGATTCTCAAGGCTATTTTGAGTTCATTTTAACTGAATGACTTTGTCTTTAAATAGAAAATATTTTGTAATCATCGGTACCGAAGATTAGTTCTAGAATAGTGAGTGAAGTGAAGCATATTGTATCTAGACATTTTTGCGAGTTAACAAAGAATTGAATTGAGTTTCTTAAACCTATTGTAGTCTTTTTCGAGTGGATTCAGTGAGAAATAAAGGGCCCACCTTCCTCACAGACTCCCCCCTATTTTGAGTTTTAGATTAACTGCTTTGATTTGGATGATTTATCTCTTTAACATTTCTAGAATACATTTGTTGTTACAGACCAGTTCCTTTTTGTTAATGCACATTAGTGTGTCTCATGAGAGTTATAATCAATTGTTGAATATTGTTGGAGAATTGCTTTCCCTTTTCTGCATTAGATTAAATCTTTGTTTTCAAGCAAAAGAAAATAAAAGTGTTAATTCCTTTCTACAATTAAGTAGACTTCCTTTCAACAATTAACACATAATTTCCTTCTGCAAGAGTAAAATAGAAAATTAGAATAGATTAGATAATCCAGGATTCTTATACACTCATCAAATTAGATTTAAATTATGCAAGTGTGATTTCAATTATGCAATAGTAGATTAGAACTCCAGCTGTGTCGGCAACTTGTGTTAGTGTTCAACTTTTTCAACTTTGTTTCTTTCAGTACTGCAACTTGATTATTGTTTGTTTTCACAATCTAGCATAGAATGTGCACAATTATCTTACAATAACAAAACTTCCTTGGGTTTGAAAATTCATATTGTACACCTTAATTATCTATTTATTTAGACAATTAAAGTGCCCAACATTTTGGCGTTGTTGCCGGGGGAGATAATTATAGATTCTTGTAAACACATTAGTTTTCTTTTCTTAGGAATGAGTATTCTGCATGAATCGAGGAACAAGAGGATGTATCCCCCAAAATACTAACCCTACAGGTACCAGAGGACGTGGTGGAAGGAATCCTGCATTGGGAAGGCCAACCTTTGTTGATGAGATTATAGCCAGAGAAGATTCTTCTTCGGGATCTATCTTTCACCCTTCAAATCCTCCAAGAAGACATATTCCTTAGACATCAGAACTACTACATTTTGAAACATCATTTTCATTAGGGGTTGAAGTTGAAGATTTGTCACCAACAAATCAACACGCAACACTAGAGAATATTGAAGATCAAGAAAATGTAGCTCAGAACAGGGAAAAGCCAAAATAAGCTATCTATCAGATCAACAGACAAAAATTCACTAAAGAGGAGTGGGACACTTTCCGCATTGAGTGGAGAGAAAGATAACATATGGAAAACCAAGGGGATAATGAATTAGAGCTCCACTATGAGGATCTAGTGAACAATGAAGAACAGGTAAATGATGAAAATACTATCTCTACCCTGGTCTTTCCTATTACTAATATTCCCACATGGGGAATGGATCCTATGAAGAACATACCTCTCTCATCCCTGCCAAATTTCCATGGATTATCTGTTGAGGATCCAGATGAGTTTTTGTTTGAATTTGATATATTGTGTAGAAGCTATGACTACACTACCACTGTGTAGAAGCTTAAATTGTTTCCATCTACATTTAAGGGTAACGCGTTAAGATGGTTCATGAACCTTGGAGGAGAGAATATTTCAACATGGGGACAAATGAGGCAGCTTTTCCTGAACAAATACCAAGACTACTGCCGAACGAGGGAACAAAGAGAGGAGTTGTTTAGGATGTCTCATAAGGAGGACGGGACCCTTGAAGATTTTGTGGAGCAACTCTAGTATAATCTAAAAAGGTCTGGACATCCAAATGTGAGTAAGGACATTCTCAAAACTATTTTGCAAAAAGGAGTTAGAGATGATTGTTTAGATATGTTGAAAATGCTCGGCAAGGGAGATATATCTAAGGAATCCTATGAAGATATTGTAAATCTTTGTAAGAGATGCTCTCGAGGATCTACAAGGAATAAGCAAGCTACCAAGGATGCCAATTTTTCAAGGGTACAAAAATCAACCAATGGAGGAGCAACAAGAGAAGAAATAGGTAATATATTAGAAGATTCCAAAACATAAATGATTAACTCTTTTTCTTTACAAATTGATACTCTACAGATCAAATAGAAACAAGAAGAATCATATTGGGCATTGGCCATTTTCTGTCTGAAATGCAGAGACAAACATCCACCAAGGGAGTGCCCACTGAATAGTGTCTGGGTATGTCTTATTTGTGAATTAGATCATGCCACTGAAAAATGTCCCTCCCTACCAGGTGTAAAAGCATCAATGAAGGCAAATAATGAGGAAGTGGAGGCTACCTATCTAATAACGTAGATGAGATTATCGAAGCCACGAGGTCAAGGTATAAACCCTCAATTCTCTCCTGCAACACTTAATTATTGGAATAATGTGAACAATCCACTTCAATATGGTCATATGAATGCCCCACTTCCAAATCATATGCCACCTCCTTATCAAGATCCCAATGCATGGGTACATATGCACCAACAAGAGAATCATCCTGGGTGATGGAATCCATATTGGAGAAACCCTCAACAAAAACTTACTTATCAAAATCATCACCAACAGAACCCCTATCAACAAAATTTCCAACCCCAGTACCAACAACAATAGCTGCAATTACCTCCCAATGCCCCATAGAAAAATCCTCCCTTACGACCTCATATGCATGTTCAACCTAACCCAAATCCAAATAATAAGGCCATTCAAAATATTGATATACAAAATGGGTCAGCTCTGTCTATTACCCCTATGCCTTGTAATGAGATAAAATTGAGATCAGGGAGAATAGTCAAGACAATAATTGAATATGCTCCATCTTCAGAATCAGACAAGGAATCAAGGGACAAACCATCTACTGATACAGAGTAAATTGACAAACCTATCATAGAATTAGCAGACCCTCCATTCCCTGAAAGATTAGAAATTACCAAAACTATGGAATTACCATCCTTCAATCTCTTAGGAGAATTGAAAAATATGTATGTTAACATTACACTATTGCAAGCGATTAGAGATTTCCCTATTTATGTGAAGATTGTGAGATACCTCTATATAAAAAATCTTGGAAGGAAACCTAGGGACCCCCTTATAGTACATGTAGTGGGAGAATTGTTTGAACTTATGTTAGGCAAAACCCTACAGTCACTGTCAAAATCAGACAGAAATTTATTCCCGATGTGTTAGTTGATTTAGGGGCTGCAATTAATATTATGCCAATAGAAACAACACAATTGTTGCAACTCAGAATGCAAGTCCGAACTACTCCTACTTCTTTATAATTAGTTGATCATTCTATTATCAAACCAGAAGGAGTAATCGATGATTTAGCTATTTCAGTTGATTCATGGGAGTATCTTGCTAATTTTGTCGTATTGCAACCTAAAACCCATTTGGGGGGGCACCCTATAATTCTAGGAAGACTATAGTTAGCTACAACCAATGCCTTCATTGGTTGTAGATGTGGTTCAATGACCATATCTGATGGTTATGATACCAAGAAACTTACCCTTTATCCTCATGCTACACCTAGTGTGGAACCCGAAAATTATTTATGGATGGACATTGAGGATGAAAGCGCTCTTCTTGTGCTAACCATAGGTAAATCCCTAAGTCTCACAAACGAGACAGAGGATGAACTAATAAATATCTTTATCAATGACCCCTCTGTTGTTACACCAAACATGTATCACCGATTGAGTAGAATCTTTGACCCTACTGCCCAGGAAGGAGCAACGCACAGATGTTCTATAAAACTGTTGTAAATCAAGTTAGTTCAGCTATAACAATAGACACTGAAACAATTGAATTATTCCCTAAAGTCAAAACTAAGAGCATCGTTGTAGAAATCGAACCTGGAAAAACCCTGAACATAAATCTTGATTTATCTTCTGCTGAAACTAAACATTTGATGAAGTTATTGATTGAACATAAAGAGGAATTTGGATAGGATTACATGGATATGAAAGGAATTTCCTCTAAACTATGCACCCACCATATATACATTAAAGAATAATTCCGACCCATTTTCCAACCCCAAAGGAGAATGAACCCTAATATTAGAGAGATTGTTAAAGAAGAACTCCAAAAACTTCTTAATGCAGGATTCATCTACCCTATATCAGACAGTGAGTGGGTTTCACCGTTGGTTATTGTGCCTAAAAGGAATGGTAAATGGAGAGTGTGTGTGGACTATAGAGCCCTGAATAAGGCCATGCAGAAGGATCATTTCCCTTTGCCATTCATTGATCAGGTTCTAGAGAACCTATATGGGAAAAAAAAAATTATTTCCTAGATGGATTTATTGGCTATAACCAGATAACCATTGCTCCACAGGACCAAGATAAGACCACCTTTACCATCCCTTGAGATACATCTTCCTACAAGGTTCTCCCATTTAGCTTGTGTAATGCACCAGCCACTTTCCAGAGAGTTGTAATTGGTATTTCCTCTGATACGGTGAATGATTGTATGGAAATATTCATGGATGACTTTACACCTTATGGTACTGATTTCGATGAAGATTTAACTAATCTAGAAAGAGTACTCGAAATATGCACACAGACTCATCTATCTCTTAGTACAGAAAAGTGTCATATGATGATGAGTGAAGGTGTGGTGCTGGGACACTTCATTTCTTATGCAAGAATTCAAGTAGACCCAGCCAAAATCTAGGTAATTTTGGACATTCCAACTCCATCAACTCAGAAGGAGGTAAGAAGATTTTTAGGGCATGCTCGATATTACAGGAGATTCATTAAAAAAAAAAACCAAACTTGCCTCTCCTTTATTTTTTCTATTAACAAAAGATGTTGACTTTAGTTGGACGCACAAGTGCGAATTGTCTTTTGCAGATCTGAAAAACAAAATTGTCCACAACTCCCATTTTGAGAGGGCCCAATTGGGCTTTGCCATTTCATATTTATTTATATGCCTATGATACTTCAATTGGTGTAATGATTTGGAAACAGGAGGACAAATATCCCTATGATATCTACTATATCAGTAAGAACTTGGCTCCTGCTGAGTTAAATTATACAGTTACAGAAAGAGAATTCTTGGCAGTAGTTTATGCGATCAATAAATTCAAGCATTATCTCACTGGTTATTCTACTTTTATTCATATTGATCATTCAACAATTAAATATTTGATGAATAAACCTATTACTAACGCCCGAGTAACAACATGGTTTCTATTACTACAAGAATTTGACATCACTATAGTAGATAGACCAGGAAAAGAAAATGTGGTTGTTTATTTTCTCTCAAGATTGAATATAAATGATGATAATTCACCTGTAGATGATACCTTCCAGATGAACATTTGTTTGCAGTATCTTCTCACTCACCTTGGCATGTAGACATTTCTAATTATTTGGTTGTAGGGAAGGTACCTCCACATCTATCTCCCTGAGAAAGAAGGAAGATAATTCAGAAGAGTGCTCGGTATAGTTGGATAGGGGGGTACCTTTTCTACACAGGCATGGATCAAGAAATTAGAATATGTGTGAGAGATGATGAAGTTTATTATCTTCTTAAATCTTTCCATGATGGCCCTTGTGGGGGTCATTTTGTTGATAAAAGGACTGGGCATAAAATTTTGAGGATGGGTTATTTCTGGCCCACAATATTTCAAGATGCAAGGAAATATGTCCAAGCCTGTGACAATTGCCAATGCATGGGTCAACCAAATCATCAGGATGAGATGCCTCTCCAACCTCAAGTAGTGTTATATCCTTTTGAGAGATGGGCCATAGATTTTGTAGGGCCCATTAACCCACCTTCTAATTAGAAAGTTTATATATTGGTCTGCACAGATTACATGACCAAGTGGGTTGAGGTAGAAGCACTCATTAGGGCCTCAGAAGAAGTTGTATTAGCATTTTTGTTTGAAGATATCTTTGTTAGGTTTGGATTTCCCAGAGAATTAGTAACTGATATGGGACCACCTTTCACATCACATAAGTTTGAATCCCTACTCAATACATATCATGTTTTGCATAGAACAACTTCTCCATATCATCCCCAAGGTAATGAGAAAGTGGAAAGTACAAACAAAGTAATAGAATCTACTCTTACTAAAACAGTGAGGGAACATCGTAGGGATTGGTCTGATAGATTGCATGAAGCTCTATGGGCTTATCAAACCACTTGGAGGAACACAACTGGTTTTTCTCCTTATAAATTGGTATATGGTAAGAGCCTTGTTTTTCCCATTGAGTTCGAGATCAAAACCCTAAGAACTGCATCAACAGTCAATCTAGACTTGATTGTACCACAAAAGGCCAGACTGCAATAGCGAAATGAGCTAGATGAGAAGCGTTTGGACGCTATTCATCAAACCACAGTGATTCAACAACAAAGAACCAAGTAGCATGACCGAGTCATCAAAAAGAAGTTATTCAAAAAGGGAGATTGGGCTCTGTTGTATGATTCATGCTTAAAGAATTTCAGGATAAGATGCATACAAGATGGCTAGGACCTTACGAGGTAGACACTTTTTTTCCCAATGGACAATCGGGTTAATCACTATTGATGGATCCAATACATAGTTACTTTAAAATGGTCATCACTTGCTCCTATATCAATTTCCACTTTCCAAAGATGAATTTAAATTCAGATGTATAGCTGATACAAATTATCACTTTTTAAAGGGAAAGGATCTTTCTCCTTCCCTTTTTTAACCTTAGAAATTTTTTCTTTTCAATAAAACCTTATATATAAATAAACTTTGCAAATTCGAATTTTTCTTATTTTGCTTAAATTTTTTATGTTTTTCTAATAAATTCAGCCAAAGGGTATTAGGAAGTTACTTGTGTGCAGATAGATCGATGAACAACATGGTAGATTACAGCGAAAGGATCCAAAGGGTTGGTTTTTGAAGTTTGAAAAACTTCCTAAAAACTAAGGGATTCTGTGTTCGGTCGGGTTACATGTTGCTACACCTCTTTCTATGTTGTTACACCATGGTCACTTTACATGTTGTTACACTCTTTTCTGACAAATTGGTCAATTTACATGCTGTTACACCATTTTCTAGACTATTTTTCCGTTTCACTTTACATGTTGTTCCACCATTTTCCTGATAATTTGGCTGATTTATAGGCTGCTACACCTAATTCCACCGGTTCGTCCAAAAATACATGTTGATACACCTACCGTTGTTATTCCTTTTCGTTATTTTTCATATCGCTTCACCCATTTTTCTCATTTTTTCCACTTTTCCATGCTGAAACACTGTTGTTTTGTCACTTCTGCTTCTATATTTTCCACTCTCTCTGTCAGAAAAGGCCGATTCATCATTACTTGACTCCACATCCATAGATTTCCGGTTGGTCAACCACATAAAGGAATCCACCTATTCTCCACCTGCCATATCATCATTTCTCACGTTTCAGAGCCAACTCTCATCATTACAACTATTCCACGTGTATAAAATGGAGGTTGGATAGTGCAGTTACTCTGACAGATCAGTTTGTGCGGTAAGTTATGAGGTACATTACTAATCCTACGTGTTGAAGTGATGTATATATGAAAGAAATATTTAATGCTTACCTGTTGATTGTCCTAAATTCGTTAAACCAAGAGCCAATCAGATTAGTTGAGGGGAACGAAAATCTACACCAACCTAACAGTAAAATTCTTTTTTTTCTATTCACCTCCACCAAAGTGCCCAAAATTTTGGTAAGTATTCCCGCCTGTCACACGGGTGACCTGGGTTCGATCCCCGACAACGACACCAAAATGTTGGGCAGTTTAATTGTCTAAATAAATAGATAATTAAGGTGTTCAATATAAATTGTCAAACACAAGGAAGTTTTGTTATTGTAAGATAATTGTGCACAGTCTATGCTAGATTATGAAAGAAAAAAAGTTGTAGTACTGAAAGAAACAGAGTTGAAAAAGTTGAACACTAACACAAGTTGCTGACACAGCTAGAGTTCTAATATATTGTTGCAGAATTGAAATCACACTTGCATAATTGAAATCTAATTTGATGAGTGTATAAGAATCCTGGATTATCTAATCTATTCTAATTTTCTATTTTACTCTTGCAGAAGGAAATTTTGTGCTAATTGCCGAAAGGAAGTCTACTTAATTGCAGAAAGGAATTCACACTTTTGTTTTCTTTTGCTTGAAAATAGAGATTTAATCTAATGCAGAAAAGGGAAAGAAATTCTCCAGCAGTATTCAACAATTGATTCTAACTCTCATGAGACACATTGATGCACATTAACAAAAAGGAACGGATCTGTAACAACAAATGTATTCTAGAAATGTTAAACAGATAAATCATCCAAATCAAAGAAGTTAATCTAAAAATCAAAATAGAGGGGAGTCTGTAAGGAAGGTGGGCCCTTTCCTTCTCACTGAATCCATTCGAAAAAGACTACATTAGGTTAAAGAAACTCAATTCAATTCTTTATTAACTCACAAAAATGTTCAGATACAATATACTTCACTTCACTCTCTGTTCCACAGTTAATCTTCGGTACCAATGATTACAAAAGATTTGCTATTTAAAGACAGAGTCATTCAGTTAAAATGGAATCAGAATAGCCTTGAGAATCCAAGATTCTCAAGTTGTTCATATGATACAAAAGATCTGTCATCTTCACAAAATTTGGAAAAAGAATCTTGATCACCACCGTGAGCCAAAACGTGTAACAACCTTGAGGATCGATCTTCAGGATTTAGATTTGAACGATATACCAACTTCCAGGATCGGTGGGCATATTTTGTAGTAGGTGTAACAGCTTCCAGGATCGGTGGGCATCTTTTGCAGCAAGTGTAATAGCTTCCAGGAAAGGTGCGCAGTTGTTGTAGTCGTGTAACAACATGCAGAACTAGTGCACAACTATAGCAGCTGGTGTAACAACAATGATATTTCTTCGAGACTTGGTTGTTCTACACATTTTGATCATTGGCTGAACATTCATGGGTAAAATATGAGAAATGCTACCAATCAAAAATGTTAAGTAAATAAGAATATAAAAGCAAGATCAATGATTCATACCTTGGGAAAAAGGGTCTTAGAAAACATTATAGTAGGTATTTAGCATAGAAATGATAAGGTTGAATGAGCAAAAGATATAAAGGGACATTTTTGGGTCCTAAAATATATTCCCTCGGTTTGTAGCCTGAGAAACTAGGGTGTTGGAGCCTCCTTCCAATTGCAGCTAGAAAAAAAGGAAGTTGGTTCTTCCAATGAAAGTAATTCTTAAAGACATATAAGAAAAAAACATTCTGTGGTTTTCTCCCGCTTTGGGTTTCCACATAAAAACATCGATGTGTTGTGTATGTGTATTATTGTTCATTTTTTTATTGTTTATTTACTCTGCAACTATTGGATGATAGTGATACATTGATATAACACTTGCATTTTATGGTTAAAAAGGATTATATTGCTCTATTACTGATTCACCCCTCCTCTTAGTAATCCAACAATATATGCGAAGAAGAAAAAAATATTTTGAAGAAGGAGAGATGGTAATGGTGCACTTGCGGAAGGAAATATTTTCCAAAGGTACGTATAGTAAGATTAACTACAAGAAAATTGGGCCATGTATAATTTTGAGAGAGAATTTCGATAATGCATACAAGTTAGAATTACTGGAATATTTTGACATTTCTCCAATATTCAATGTGGCCAACTTGTGTCAGTTTCATGAGGGAGACAAGAATGATGAAGAATATACTATGACCAAATGGAAGAAACAACTACTTGTTAAACCAACCAAAGAATTGGAACAAGTTTTGGCGAAGATGATTCACGAGAAGGCTCAAAATAAAGAGTATTTTGAATATTAAGTCAATTGGAGAAACACAAATTTTGAACATGCATCGTGGGTTTATGAAAATGATTTAGAGTGGCTACAAGGATATTCATCCTCTATTGGATATACATTTGCATCCACATGAGTTGGGGCTCGTTTTTTTCTTACCAAGTATGTATGATGCAAGAGCATATTTGGCCTCAAGCAATCCGTATCAACCCAAAAATATTTCAAGTTTAAGCTAATAAATCATAGGAAGGAATAAGTGACAAATTCTTATTGTTGTAGCATGTTTATGTTGTGCTATAATAGTTGTTGCAACAGTGTCATTAGGAGAATTTTGAGGTCTAAAAAGGGCCTCCTAAGAGATATTATAAAATATTATGAGTTTGTCATTTTGTGGGGAGGCTATATTTGCACCTCACCTTTTGCACTACAATCCATGCAACCATAGTTGAGTTAAATTGAAAAGTTCTCTAGAAATAAAATTAATAAAAAAATTTCTATTGATGTGACTAAAAGGAAAGGATGTGACTATAAATAGACGTGAGGTTTTAAAAAAATGTCATTGTACTTAAACAACTAATGCATGTGTCCTTTGTCCTTCAATAACTTGAAATAAAATATAAATATAAACTCATAAATTATTAATTATATAACAATATATTATTATTTAAAATATAAACCCATATAATAATATATAATTAAGTTATTATATAGAACCAAATACATAATTTATTTAAAAAAATTAAAATATATAACAAAGTGTTTAAAAATATATAATATAAAAAAAAATATTTAAAATTTTAAAAAATAAATAGTTTTAAAACACATATAATATATGATACAATATATCATACTTGGAAACTTATGATATATTGTATCATATATTATATATGATATATCATATCATATATAATATATGATATAATATATCATTTATGATATATGATATATTATATATGATATATCTTATACAACCTAAGAGGGCCTAATGGTTAAGAACATGTGTTTCCTCTTAAGAGGTCACACGTTCAAATCCATAGGGGGGTAGGGTATGTATACCCCTCATAGACTTTACCAATCAAATCGTTGGGTGGAGGGGTTCCTTGTCCCACAAGCAAGGGGGTCTCATACACCAATTTGGTTTATGGCTTGGTCGTGACCTTAAAAATAGATTATTATTATTATTATTATTATTATTATTATTATTATAATATATTGTATGATATAATATATCATACAATATATCATATGTGCAAACGTATAATATATTGTATCATATATAATATATCATATAACCCCAAATAACCA
>ML788876.1:104096-123933 GCA_009831015.1 Picea engelmannii | reverse complement strand
ATATATATATATAACTCCAACCAATCAATGTACTCTTAAAATTTTAACCTACTCCTAAAGTAAACTAATCCAACACGTATTTCAAGTAAAACATAATGTTTAATATTTTTTTTTAATTTCAAATATAAAGTGTTTAATGAATGAATGGACATGGGTAATTTAGCAAAAAGTAAAGTACTTTGAATGCTTTTCTTAAATCACTACATAGTTAACTATGGTTTCCATCCATCATTTAGAATGTGAGAACTCACCATCTTTAGCTCAAACAATGCCAAGTCATCCTCAGGGGATGATGTCATCTTCTGAATTGTGATTGGTTCTTATAAAGTGGATTTTGGTGGAACAATTTTTGTTTTGAGGCCCTTTTTTTACCTCAAAATTCCCTTAATTAGTATGTTGTGACAATTGTTGCAACATATGCTATAATAATTGTTGCAAAACAATGTTGTAACATGTTGTAACATATTTAGAGGCTACATATTATGCATTTTTAATTCCACGTGTATTGTAAGATGTTGGCATATTTTACAGGAAGAGTGTGCTTGTCATTGATGGAAAGGACAACAATGACGATGGAAAATAGGAAAATAATAAGCTCAGGAGGAGTGAACGATAAGCAGATATCAAAGATCAGAATAAAAAATGTAAGCTTAGGAGGAGGAGCGAACAGTATGTAGAGATCAAATCTTGGAAGGAAAAGCGTAAGCTCAAGGTGAGAAACCTCAACAATTGTCTAATCAACAAATTTACAGTGGTGATCGTCTCATATAACGGGCGTCAGTCATATGAGTAACTATGGGCTTGAGGATCATTCGAAGATTGTGACTGTCAGATCTGCAAGCTAGATCAACAGAAGGGATAAATTGCGGGGAGCGAAATAAGAATTAAACATCTCTCTAGTTCCAATCCCACAATTGGTCTATATCTTCAGATCTCATAGAATCATATATCGATAACTGTGGTTGATCCAACAAGCAATCAGATAAAGTTGGATTGAGTTGTGACTGTTGGATGCGCAATCACCAGATCAACGACATGGATAGATTGTGGAGATCGGAAGGGAATTAAATATCGCGCTAGTTCCAATACCGTAATTAGTCAGGACCGTAAGATCTTATAGCCTCGAAGATCAAAGATTATGGTTGACTCACCAATGTCGCACAACTTCAAATTGCAGATTTTTGGTGATGAGTTAAATAAATCGCAAGTTGTGGTTCCGCAACCATCCTTGATTGTTGATTCTCTTCAGGAATCTTCACAACCATTGGATCACTTTAAGTGGAAGGATAGGATAAGCGGGGCTAAAGGGTTGAGAATTTTATTATCCGAATAACCATTAGTCGTCGGATCAAACCCAAATTCCCATCAGTCGTCAGATCAAACCTGAATTCTCGTCATTCATTGGATCATTTTAAAGTGGAAGGATAGGATAAGTGAGGTAAAACATCTGTGATCTTATTTATGTGAATTTTCGTCAACCGTTGCATCATTCTAAGTGGAAGGACAGGATAAGCTAGAAGAGTCTCATTGCAGATAGATCGAGCCATCGATCCAAGATCATGATCGACGAACAACATTTAGTTTGGGTATAAATATGTGAGGAGGTTAAGCTCCGTAAAAATCTCACTTCAGATTTTTCAGTTTGAGATTTGAAAAACCTAAAGCCTGGAGAGTCAGAAATCTGAAATGAATAAGGACCATCGGATCTGGAGAACATACGATGACCATTAGATCAGGGAGATCTACATCAACATATTACGTCAGCAAGGATGTGTGGCAGACCACGTTAGCAGACCACGTCAGCAAGGACGTGTGGAAAACCATGTCAACAAGGACACAAGTCATCCGATCTGAAAGATCACTTCGGGTGTATTCTCAATCGTTGATCATAGTACAGTGGAAGGATAGTGTAAATTTGAAAAGTTGAAATCCCGAAGCTCCGAAGGGTGAAGTTCCGACAACCATCCATATCAATGTTTGATTAAGTCCTAGCCATCGGATTGAACAATGAAAGAATGAGTACATAAGGATCAAATCTGACCATTGATTTGTTTTCGTGAAATAAACCGTCTGATCTGGTTGAAAGGTCAAATTCTCGAAGTGAACGAGGATCATTGATCTGAGAGGGACACGCATCAATGGATTTTCAACTCTGAAAGTTTGGCATATTTGAAAAGTGATGTCTGATATTTGAAACTCTGGGAGCTCGGATCATGAAGTAAATCTTAGTCGTTGATTTAGGAAGGGTAGATCTAATTTGTAGACTTGAGTGGAAAGATATGAATCGTCAGTTCAGGAGAACCATCAAGATCATGAGATTGACAGTCCCGTCGCATTGCAATGCCAACACATGCTCATGTCTTAATTTTTTCGTGAGCGGGCCTCAATCGAAACCATGGTTTTGGAGAAAGGATGCATGGAGGCTCATAGTGAATTGCGGGGAGAAAAGTGGTTTTCCCTCAAATTGCCTTTGGCCACACCTGCAATCACATGGTCACATGATAGCATCTCCCATGGTCACATCAGTAGAATATAGGGGAAGGAGCTAATGCTTCCAAGCTCCACCTCAAACTATAATCCTACAATGTAGATCAAATTGAATATGATCGAAGGGTTGTTTTTTCATCTCATCATTTCTTGATCAATTACGATTCAGTTACACTAATTAAATCATTGTTCTTGAGTGGTTGAATCATTGTTCCTGAGTGTTGGAATCATGGCTCTTGAGCGTTCTGAGATTCTTGACATTGAGCGTTGGAGATGTAGAGTGTAACGGATGATGAGAGAATGAATAAAATAAATATGCCAAGACAGAGGAAGGTTGTTGTTTCTCGGTAAAACAAGTTGAATTGTATGTAATCAAGTAGAGAGCATTAACAGAGTGTGAGAGATGTAGAGATGAAGAACACAAGATGGACAGAGTAGAAATGGTGAAAACAACATACTGTACGAGAACCTAAGAGTATGAGAAGAACAGAGGAAGAGCAGATGGAAAGAAACAACAAGTGGAGCCAAGCGTGAATAGATAGAACCAAATCAGAATTGTAGAATAGATAAGAACTGGTAAATGTTGAAATGTATGTATTATTGTAAATTATTATTGAAGCAAAGTTTTAGAAAACAAGGTGGTAGGGTGGTGCTAGGGAGGACTGTTGTCCTCAGATTTTCAAGTGGGTGCTTGAACACAGGGATTTGTAGCTTCCATCTGGTTGCATCTAGAAAAACTAGGGTGGTAGGGTGGTGCAAGGGAAAACCATTATTCTCTATTATACAGGTTGGTGCCTATGTGACTGGAAGTTGGTGCTTCCATCCAGTTGGTGCTGGAACACTCAGGGAGTTGGTGCTTCCTTCTAGTGGGTGCTAGAGAAACCAAAGATTTGGTGTGCTCAAAAAGTTGTAGCTTGCTAACGAAGAGGTTGTAGCCTCATTTTGAGTTGGTGCTCAAAGAAATATGATGTACAAAACTTAAAAGATTGCCTATCATTCCAAGAAGAAGAGGTTTTCTCCCTTTATGGGTTTCCTCATGAATATCTGTTTATTTGTATATCATGTGTGTGATTGATTTTTATTATTTATGTTGTTCATGAATTTCATAATCTTGATGATCACTTGAAGGGTTAATAAAATTTTAATAGGAATAAAATTGTTTAAGCACAGTAACAACTGATTCACCCCCCCTCTCAGTTGTCTTAGTATTTCCAACAATTGGTATCAGAGCGGGTTCCTTTTAATTAAAGGTAGATCAGTAAGATTAAACATGACAAGTCATGAAGGAACTTCAAACAACAAATCCCCCCTATTCAGTGGAACAAACTTTGCCTTCTGGAAAGTTAGGATGAGAACCTACATAATGGCTTTAGGTGCAGATGCCTGGGATGTGGTAGAGATTGGTTATGCAAAACCACTTGTACTAGCTAATAAGGATGACAAGATAGAATTTAGCTTCAATGCTAAGGCTATGAATGATATTCTGAGTGGGCTTGTAGAAGAAGAATTTTTAAAAGTTATGCACTTATAATCTGCCAAAGAAATGTGGGACAAACTCATTAGCAGTTATGAAGGTAATGAGAAGGTAAAGGATGCCAAGCTCCAAACCTACAAATTACAGTTTGAAAAACTAAAAATTAATGAGGATGGAACAATTAATAAATTTTTCTTAAGATTTGAGGAGCTTGTGAATGCCATGAAGTGTTTTGGTGAGAAGATTGAAGACATTTTTTTAGTTCCGAAGATTTTAAGATCTCTACCAAATAGATTTAATCCAAAAGTTTCTGCAATAGAAGAACTAAATGATCTTAAGACTTTGTTTATTGATCAAATTCTAGGAACTCTAACTACTTATGAAATGAGGATTAGTAAGGACAAACCCACCTCTAGAGAACCATCATTTAAAGCAGATAAGAATGAGGATTCTAGGCCAGATGAAATTGAAGAAAAATTTGTGAGAAGACTAAAGAAAGGATCAAGAAAATACCAAGGCAAGATTCCCTTCAAATGTTTTAATTGTGGAAAGATAGGCCACTTTGAATCTAAGTGTCCACACAAGAAGAAGGAACAAAACTCTGAAGGTGAAGAGAAGTACAAATCCAAGAGATTTGGTAAAAAGAAACGTTTATGTGTAAACAATGATGACTCTTTAGAACACACAGATAGTGACTCTTCCTGTGAAGATAAGGTTAATGACTTTGTGCTTATGGCCAAAGAGGATTATGATAATAAGATAACAGGAAGTGATGTTAATGATGAAGAATTTTTGGTTGATATGGAAGGTGAACTAATCGGTGCTTTAGAAGAGATTCGCAGACTCAGACTTAAGAAGAGAAAACAAAAACAATTGTTGATGCAATTTGAAAAGAATGGTAAAAAACCTGATGAAGACTTTGCCCTGCTAAAAGTGGAGTTAGAAGAGGCAAAGAAAATAGAGGACACTCTGAAACAATAGTTATCATATAATAAGGCAAGATGTGAAGCCTTGGAAGAAGAGATAGTAAAAACCAGAAAAGAGATGGAGAAGTTTAAAGCTTTGTATCTCCAAAATCTTCCAAGCATTAAAGCCTCAGTAGAACTAAATGACATTCTGAGAAAACAAAGATATCCCTTGTTAAAGACTGGTTTAGGATATGTAAGTGGTTCAAGCAACAAATAGATAGAATGCGAAGAGCCAGTAAAGATGATCAAGCTTCGAGTCAGCAGACAATTAGACCATGTGAGTACTCTACCACCAAAAGCTAATAAAGACAAGATGATCCCTAATAAAAAACAAAGATATTAGAAGATGGAGCTACAAATGTCAAGAAGAAGGCCATCCTTCAGTTACCAAAATTTATTCCATGGTTATTGTTTTTATTGCTCTAATTTTGGTCATAATATTGCAAATTGTCAAATTAAGTTTAGAGACATGCAACTGAGGAGATCAAGAAATAAACAATCTTTGCAACATAGAACTAAATAGCCAATGATTAGACAAAGTTGCACCAATCACTTTCACCTATTGAACAATGATCTCAAATGCTATAATTGTCATAACTTTGGCCACAAAGCTACAAAATTCCATCTGAAGAATTACAAAGAAGATCCAAGGACAAAACCCTTAGCTAGAAATGTCAGCACATGGAAAAAGAAATATAGTGAAAAATGTGGTCTGGTACTTTCAACTCAAAAACAAAAGAACCCCTAGTATATAGACAATGGATGGTCCAAGCACATGACTGGAGACAAGGATAAGTTTATGTCTATAAGCAAAAGCAAAACAGGAAATGTGACCTTTGGAAATGATGAACCAGGTAAAATCAAGGGTAAAGGGATGGTGAGTTTGAGTAATGGCAAAGGAAAAGCCCAGTATGTTCTGCTTGTAGATGGGCTGAAACATAATTTGTTCAGTGTAATTCAAATGTGTGATAGAGGATGTGAAGTGGTGTTTACTTCCAAAGATTGTAATATAAAGTCTATAAACTCAAGACAAGTGGTGGCTAAAGGCATAAGGACAAAAAACAATGTCTATGATTTGAAAGAAGAAAACGAAGAATGTCACTTAAGCAAGTATGATGAAAGTTGGTTATGGCATAGGAGACTTGGACACCTAAATTTTGATCATCTAGTCAAACATAGAAATAGTAGGGTAGTAAAAGATCTTCCAAAGATATCAAAGCCATATGGTTTTGTATGTAAACCTTGCCAAATAGGAAATCTTACTCGAACATAGTTTAAATCTAAGAACTTTGCATCAACAGAGAAACTGCTTCAGTTAGTACATATGGATTTATGTGGACCATCAAGGAAGGAAGGAACAAGAAAAGAAAATTACTTCATGTTGATTATTGATGATTATTCTAGACTTACATGGGTTGCCTTTCTGAAAGAAAAATCTGAAGCATTTGAAAATTTCAAAGTGTTTAAGTCTCTGACTGAGAATCAAACAGGAAAAAGACTGAAGGAAATAAGGATTGATAGAGGAGGAGAGTTTAGTTCAAGGGACTTCAAAGAGTTTCTTTATAAACATGGGATCAAAAGATACATACTATTCCAAGGACTCCACAACAAAATGGAGTAGTTGAGAGACAGAATAGATCAATTCAACAAATGGCAAGATCAATGATGAATGAAAGGAATATTCCTTAGACATATTGGGTAGAAGAAATTCATACAGTAGTACATATTCTTAACAAAGCTCATATTAGGCCACAAAGTGAAAAGACTCCTTATGAACTATGGTTTGGAAGACCTGCTTCAATCAAGCATTTTAAAGTTTTTGGGAGTAAGTGTTATATCAAGAATAATGATGAAAATCTTGGCAAATATGATGACAGGGATGATGAAGGTATCTTATTAGGGTACTATACAAATAGTAAAGGATACAAATGCTATAATAAAAGGCTACATAAATTGGTTGATTGCATTGACATAAAAGTTGATGAAGAGATCCCGATACGATATGTAAGGAGTGTTGAATCAACAACAAAGGATATAGTGAAGTTGAAGATGAACAGGTCCAAGAATCAGAAAAAGAAGAATCTGAGTCAGATGAAGATACAAACACTCGGGTAGACTCAAATCAACAGAAAACATCAAATCCTTCCTCTAGAATTACTCAAAAGAATCATTCTGCATGTCAGATAATTGGGGAGAAAGACAAAGGTGTACAAACTAGGAGAAGGATAATTAAAGACACCGAGAAACAACATATAGCCTTCATATACATGGTGGAACCCAAGAACTTTAATGAATCCAGTAAAGATGTAAATTGGTTAAAATCCATGAATGAGGAATTGGATCAGATTGAGAAGAACAATACTTGGGAGCTTGTTCCTAGACATCCAGATAAGAATGTAATTGGCTCCAAATGGGTGTTTAAGAATAAAATGAATGAACAAGGAAAAATTGTTAAGAATAAAGCCAGATTGGTCTGTAAGGGATATGCAGAAGTTGAAGGAAAATATTTTGATGAAACCTTTGCACCTGTGGAAATATTGGAACCCATCAGAATGTTTTTTACCTATGCATGTCATAAGAAATTTAAAGTATATCAGATGGATGTTAAGTCAGATTTTCTTAATGGAGACCTAGAAAAAGAAATATACACGAAGAAACCTAAAGTATTTTCACTGACAGATAATCCTGACTATGTCTGTAAGTTCAAAAAGGCATTATATGGACTGAAACAGGCACCATGATCCTGGTATTATAGACTGGACAAATTTATACAGGACAAAGGGTTCAAGAAAGGTTTTGTTGACAATAATCTATATATTAAGTCTGAAGGTGATGATTTATTAGTTGTTTTGGTTTATGTAGATGACACCATTTTGGGATGAAATAATGATCCTTCAGTTCAGTGGTTTTCTAATTCAATGCAGACTGAGTTTGAAATGTCCATGATAGGAGAACTGTCATATTTTCTTGGTTTACGAATCAACTAGAGTTTTGCAGTGATATTTATCTCTCAAGAAAAGTATTTGAAGGAGATGTTAAAGAGGTTTCAGATGGAAGATTCTACACCTTTGAGAACACCTATGGTGGTTGGTTGAAAGCTTAGTAAAGATGATATTTCACCTGATGTTGATCAAAGAACATAACGATCAATGATAGGCAATCTTATGTACATCACAACATCATGTCCTGATATAATGCAAGTTGTTGGAATGGTAGGTCGTTATTATTCTACTTCTAAACAAAGTCATTTAGCATCTGCCAAAAGTATATTCAAATATTTGAAGGGTACAGTGACTTATGGTCTCTAGTATCCTAGAAATCAGAATTTTCAATCAACTGCATATTCATATGTTGATTGGGAAAAAATTTGGATGAGAGAAAAAACACCATTGGAGGTGCATTCTTCTTAGGTGAATCATTAGAAGCATGGCTTAGTAAGAAGCAGGGGTATATCTCATTATCAACTACAGAGGCAACGTACATTGTTGTTGTTACTTGCTGCACTCAAATCTTATGGATGATACAAACTCTTGCAGATGTGAAGGTAACTTATACTGATCCCATTCCACTTCAATGTGATAAAACCAATGCCATTAGTGTCTCGAAGAATCCTGTTCTCCATTTAAAGACTAAGCATATACCAATAAAGTATCATTTTCTCAAAGAAAAGGTTACAAACAGAGTTGTTAAAATGAATTATATTCCTTCCACATAACAAATTGCAGACATCTTTACTAAACCCATAGCCAAGACACCATTTGAATATCTCTGTCAGAAGTTGGGTGTCATCCCTTCTCTCACCTAAGAGAATCCATCCTGTCAAGGGGATCATGTGTTGGTTGAATATTTGATACCTCTGAAAAGTACTGCAACAGCTCAGGGGGAGCATGTTTTCTTTGAAATTGATGTCAAAGGGGGAGAAAAGGAATGGTATGGATGCTACAGTTGGAGATCTAAGAAGCCTTTTAGGGTTTCCATAAATGCCAAAGGGGGAGATTGTTGGCATATTTTACATGAAGAGTGTGCTTTTCATTGATGGCAAGAACATCAGCGACGACGGAAAATAGGAAAAGCATAAGCTCAAGAGAGGGAGTGAACAATAAGAAAAGATAAAATCTCAGAATAAAAAATGTAAGCTCATGAGGAGGAGCGAACAGTATGCAGAGATCAAAGCTCAGAAGGAAAAGAGTAAGCTCAGGGTGAGAAGCCTCAATAGACGTCTAGTCAAGAAATTGATGGTGTTTATCATCTCATATAATGGACGTTGGTCATATGACTGACCATGGGCTTGAGGATCATTGGAGGATTGTGACCGTCAGATCTGCAAGCCAGATCAACGACATGTATGAATTGCGGGGAGCTAAAGTAGAATTAAACATCTCACTAGTTCCAATCTCGCAATTGGTCTAGATCGTCAGATCTCATAGACATGGATATAGACAACTATGGTTGATACAACAATAAATCAAATTAAGTTAGATTGAGTTGTGACCATCGGATGCACAATCGCCAGATCAACGATAGGGATAGATTTCAGAGATCGGAAGGAGAATTAAATATCACGCTAGTTCCAATCTTGTAATTAGTCAGGACCATCAGATCTTATAGCCTTGAAGATCGAAGATTGTGGTTGACTCACCAATGGTGAATAACTTCAAATTGCACAGTTTTGGTGATGAGTTAAATCACTCTCAAGTTGTGGTTCCTCAACCATCATTGATCGTTGATCCTCTTCGAGAATATTCACAACTATCGAATCACTTTAAGTGGAAGAATAGGATAAGTGGGGCTAAAGGGTTAAGAATTTGATTATCTGAATACCCATCACCCATCGGATCAAACATGAATTCCCATCAGCCGTCAGATAATTTTAAAGTGGAAGGATAGGATAAGCAACGTAAAATATTTGAGATCTCATTTATGTGAACTTATGTCAGTCATTGGATCATTCTAAGTGGAAGGACAGGATAATATAGAAGAGATGCATTGTTGACAGATCGAGCCATCGATCCAAGATCATGATCGATGAACAACATTTAGTTCGGGTATAAATATGTGAGGAGGTTAAGATCCAAAAAAATCTCACTTCATATTTTTTAGTTTGAGATTTGAAAAGCCCGAAGCCCGAAGAGCCAAAAATATGAAATGAATAAGGACCATCGGATCTGGAGAACATACGATGACCATTAGATTAGGGAGATCTACATCAACAGATTATGTAGCAGACCACATCAGCAAGGGTGTGTGGCAGACCATGTCAACAAAGACGTGTTGCAGACCACGTCAGTAAGGACACAAGTCGTTCGATCTGAAAGATCACTTCAGGTGTATTCTCAACCATTGATCATAGTACTAATCTGGATTATTTTCAGCACGAAATGAGAGGAGAGATATAATAAAGAAATCAACAGAGATATTGCAGATATTCAATAATATAACAAAAATGTATCAGAGATGCAACCATAAAAATAGATATATAGTAATACATGATTTCTATTAATCAAAGAAATGTACAGAGACTGTAAAAATATAGAGTGAAAGACTCGCTAGAATGGTGGTAGCTTATCTTTGAGAAGAGATGTGACGGTTACTTGCATTCTCAAGAAGATGATTACAATGAGGATTTGAAGGCCTTTTTACAATAAGTAGGAATGCCAAAAACCCTATTCATCCAAAAACCTGACCCTAGGAGATGAAGCGCCAAAAGTCATGTGGGTCCCGTTTGGGTAAGTGAGTACATCAACTTCTCGGGGTCGTAACTTTTGCAAACGATCTCCGTTTTAGGTGTGTGATAGCTAATTGGAAAGGTATCATCGAGGAGATTCATTTTGGGGGCTCAATAATGCCTTCACCTATCATTGAGAGCCTATATATTGAAAAACCTTCATTTGGGCCCTCAAAATGGCCCCAGAATTTAAAACCTGCTAAAAATAGTAAATTGCCAAAATTGCCAAAAAACTATTTTGAGCCATTTGGAAAAGGTGGGTGGCCACCGATATCCACCTGGATCAATCCTCCCTCCTTAGGAAGCAATGGTCTCCATTTCATTGAGTTTCTAGGGGAGAGGGAAAAGTGTTTTTTGAATCTTCATCTTGGTGAGTTGTTTGTCTTGTTGGAGACGTTGCGCTACTCAGTTTGTGGAAATATGTCACGAACCTGTTGAGGTTGAGGCTATTCAACAAGTTGAGATACATGAGAGGATGATGTGCAGAAAAAATCTTTGCACTTTGCTGCAGTGTTATTGACTTGCTTCTGTTGGATAGAAGGTGCTTGAGGAAAGACTGTAGTGGTTGCAATGTCCTTTTGTTCTCCTTTTGAACAGATTGTGAAGAAGCTGAATTTTGCAGTATGAGATACTACCTTGCGACACTTTTTAGGTGGAAAAGTGGTCAGAACTACCTCTGGTATTCTGTAGAGATGACCCCCCAAAGTAACAATGACACTATGGGGTCGAGACTCATAAATAGCATGGCTTCTCCACATATATGGTTGGCCCAAGAGAACATCACAGACATACAGTGGGGCAACATCACATAATACCTCATCCTTGAAGGGTTGGATGCTGTATGACAATCGACACTATTTGTTGACATGGAGATCTGGTCCTTGCCGAAGCCACTCGATGTTGTATGGTTGCGGGTGTGGTGTTGTCGACAATCCCAACTGTTTGACAACCTCTGCTGAGATGAGGTTCTTTTGTCTTCCGCTATCAACAATAAAATGCAGCGGGGTCCCATTCACCCACATATGTGAATGAAAAAGGCACTCCCCCTGTTTAGGATCTGTTGGTTCTTCTCGTTGAATTGTTGCGGTTGCGACAATAGCAGTGGGGTCCGCGTCAATGATCTGTCCTTTACCATTATTTTCATAAATATATTCTAAATCAGGATTCGGCTCTTTGTCTTTGATCTCGACCACTAATGATTGTTTTTAGCGACATTCATTGGTGTTGTTCCAGGGGATGTTTTGGAACTCACACCATTTTTCGGTTTCCTTCTTTGTCTTTCGGTGACCCTTCTTTTCCTATGTCTTGGACTAGTTTTCGAGAAACTATTTGTTAGGGCCATCTTTGTCATACTTTGGTTGTTGTGGATTTGCAAACCCAAACTCTCATTTGTTATGGTGCTTAAATTTCTTCTCAATTTTAATAGCATATCGATAAGCAGCACCGAGTGATGAGATGTCCAGAAAATCCATTTCAGTCTAGATGTATCTGTGTAGAGCCCCATGGTATTTCAGAACCAAATGTCGCTCAGATTCTTTGATACCCATCTTGGTGCACAAGGTATAGAAGGTATTGGATAACTCTAGAACTTCTTGGCCCCTCTCTTGCCGCAGTGTGTTCCATCTCATGTACTGGTCCTCATAGTTACCAATAAGGTAATATTGTTCCTTTACCGCAGCCACAAAAAAATCCCAAGTGGGATCGACCCCATATATTCCAGACTCCTCTGTGGAACTTTTCTCCCAGTAAGTTTCCCACCAATGTTTGACATGAGGGAGATATTTAAGGAGTGCAAAGGTGATCTTTTATTTGTTAGAAAAATTGTGAACAGAGAAATAACCTTCTAGCACAGTTAACCATTTTTCTAGGGCTTCTGCATCTATCTGTCCTTCAAATACAGGAATATCAAAGTTAATGTGTACCTTGAAAGGCAAGGTGCCTCCAAAGTGGTTGCTTGATGAAGATGCACCTGATGCTATCGGCAAGAATTGAAGGATGTGGGAAAAATTCTCCATCATTTCGTCCCTTTGTCACGTGAGAGCTTGCTCAAGCAACAGATTGATAGGATCGTCTGCTCCATCATTTTTATTTTCTTCTGCCATTGAGGGTTTCTTGGGTGTGCGAGAGAGATTTTATTCAAGAGAGACAAGCTCAAGACCCAACTTGTTATACTTGGACCTTGTTGAGGACATGCACTAAAAAAATGATCAAGAGCAGCTTGCTCTGATACCACTGATCCAGATTATTTTCAGCACGAAATGAGAGCGGAGATATAATAAATAAATGCACAAAGATATTGTAGATATTCAATAATATAATAGAAATGTATTAGAGATGCAACCATAAAAGTAGATATAAAATAATACATGATTTCTATTAATCAAAGAAATGTATAGAGACTGTAAAAATACAGAGTGAAAGAGTCGCTAGAATGGTGGCAACTTATCTCTGAGAAGAGATGTGATGGCTACTCGCATTTGCAAGAAGATCATTACAATGAGGCTCTGAAGGCCATTTTACAATAAGCAGGAATGCCAAAAACCCTAGACATCCAAAAACCTAACCCTAGGAGATGAAGTGCCAAAATTCATGTGGGCCCCGTTTGGATAAGTGAGTACATCAACTTCCTGGGGTCGTAACTTTTGCATACGATCTTCGTTTTAGGCGTGTGATAGCTCGTTGGAAAGGTATCGTCGAGGAGATTCATTTTGGGGGATAAATAATTCATTCAAATATAATTGAGAACCTAGATCTTGAAAAACCTTCATTTAGGCCCTTAAAATGGCCTCGGAAGTTAAAACCTGCTAAAAATAGTAAATTGTCAAAATTGCCAGAAAACTGTTTTGAGCCATTTGGAAAACGTGGGTTGCCACCAATATCCACCTAGATCAATTATCCCTCCTTAGGAAGAAATGTTCTCCATTGCGTTGAGTTCCCGGGGGAGAGGGAAAATCATTTGTTGAATCTACATCTTGGTGAGTTGCTTGTCTTGTTGGAGACGTCGCGCTTCTCAGTTTGTGGAAATCTGTCACGAACATGTTGAGGTTGAAGTTGTTCAACAAGTCAAGATACATGAGAGAACGATGTGCGGAAGGAATCTTTTCACTTTGTTGCAGCGTTATCGACCTGCTTCTGTTGGATAGAAGGTGCTTGGGGCAAGACTGTAGTGGTTGCAGTGTCCTTTTGTTCTCCTTTTGAACAGATTTTGAAGAAGTTGAATTTTGTAGTATGAGATACTACCTTGTGACACTTTTTAGGTGGAATAGTGGTTGGAACTACCTCTGGTATTTTTTAGAGATGACCCCCTAAAGTAACAATGACACTACGGAGTTGAGACTCATAAACAACATGGTGTCTCCACATATATGGTTGGCCCAAGAGAAAATCACAGACATCCGGTGGGGAAACATCACATAATACCTCATCCTTAAAGGGTTGGATGCTATATGAAAATCAACACTATTGGTTGACATGAAGATATTGTCCTTGCCAAAGCCACCCGATGTTGTATGGTTGTGGGTGTGGTGTTGTTGACAATCCCAACTGTTTGATGACCTCTGTTGAGATGAGGTTCTTCTAGCTTCTGCTATCAACAATAAAATGTAGCGGGGTCCCATTCACCCACATTTGTGAATGAAAAAGGCACTCCCCCTCTTCAGGATCTATTGGTTCTTCTGTTTGAATTGTTGTGGTTGCGACAATAGCAGTGGGGTCCGTGTCAATGATCTATCCTTTACCATTATTTTCAGAATCATATTCTGAATCAGGGTTCAGCTCTTTTTCTTTGATCTCGACCACTAATGACTATTTTGAGTGAAATTCATTGGTGTTGTGTCAGGGGATTTTGTGGAACTCGCACCACTTTTCGGTGTCCTTCTTTGTCTTTCTGTGACCCTTCTTTTCCTGTGTCTTGGACTAGTTTTTGAGAAACTATTTGTTAGGGATGACTTTGTCATACTTTGGTTGTTGCGGATTTGCAGACCCAAACTCCCATTTGTTCTGGTGCTTAAATTTCTTCTCAATTTTAACAACATATCGATAAGCAGCACCGAGTGATGAGATGTCCAAAAAATTCATTTCAGTCTGGATGTATCTATGTAGAGCCCCATGGTATTTCAGAACCAAATGTCTCTCAGAGTCTTTGATACCCATCTTGGTACGCAAGGTATGGAAGGTATTGGTGAACTCTGGAACTGCTTGGCCCCTCTCTTGCCGCAGTGTGGTCCATCTCATGTACTGGTCCTCATAGTTTCCAACAGGATAATATTGATCCTTTACCTCATCCACAAAAAACTCCCAAGGGGATCAGCCCCATAAATTCCAGACTCCTCTGTGGAACTTTGCTCCCAGTAAGTTTCCCACCAATGTTTGACATGAGAGATATCTTTAAGGAGTGTGAAGGTGATATTTTCTTTGTCGAAAAAATTGTGAACAGAGAAATAACCTTCTAGCAAAGTTAACCATTTTTCTAGGGCTTTTGCATCTATCTATCCTTCAAGTACAGGAATATAAAAGTTAACTTGTACCTTGAATGGTGAGGTGCCTCTAAAGTGGTCTCTTGATGAAAATGTGCCTGATGCTATCGATAGGCATTGAAGAATGTGGGAAAAATTCTCCATCATTTCGTCCCTCCGTCGCGTGAGAGCTTTCTCAAGAAACAAATTGATAGGATCGTCTGCTCCATCATTTTTCTTTTCTTCCACCATTGAGGGTTTCTTGTGTGTGCGAGATTGGTTGTATTCAAGAGAGACAAGCTCAAGACCCAACTTGCTATACTTGGACCTCGTCATGGACATGCACTGAAAAATGATCAAGAGTAGCCTGCTCTGATACCACTGATCCGGATTATTTTCGACATGAAATGAGAGCAGAGATATAATAAAGAAATGCACAAAGATATTGCAGATATTCAATAATATAACATAAATTTATTAGATATGCAAGCATAAAAATAGATATACAGTAATACACAATTTCTATTAATCAAATAAATGTACAGAGACTGTAAAAATATAGAGTGAAAGACTCGCTAGAATGGTGGCAGCTTATCTCTGAGAAGAGATGTGACGGCTACTCGCATTTGAAAGAAGATGATTACAATGAGGATCTAAAGGCCTTTTTAAAATAAGAAGGAATGTCAAAAACCCTAGACATCCAAAAACCTAAACCTAGGAGATGAAGTGTCAAAAGTCATGTGGGCCCCGTTTGGGTAAGTGAGTACATCAACTTCCCGGGGTCGTAACTTTTGCATACGATCTCTGTTTTAGGCGTGTGATAGCTCATTGGAAAGGTATTGTTGAGGAGATTCATTTTGGGGTCTAAATCATTCCTTCAGATATAATTGAGAACCTCAATCTTGAAAACCCTTCATTTGGGCCCTCAAAATGGCCCCGGAAGTTAAAACTTGCTAAAAATAGTAAATTGCCAAAATTGTCAGAAAACTGTTTTGAGCCATTTGGAAAAGGTGGGTGGCCACCGATATCCACCTCGATCAATCCTGCCTCCTTAGGAAGTAGTGGCCTCCATTACATTGAGTTCCCAGGGGAGAGGGAAAAGCATTTGTTGAATCTGCATCTTGGTGAGCTGCTTGTCTTGCTGGAGACGTCGCGTTGCTCAATTTGTGGAAATCTGTCATGAACCTGTTGAGGTTGAGGCTATTCAAAAATTCAAGATACATGAGAGGATGATGTGCAGAAGGAATCTTTGCACTTTGCTGCAGTGTTATCAATGTGCTTCTGTTGGATAGAAGGTGCTTGGGGCAAGACTGTAGTGGTTGCAGTGTCCTTTTGGTCTCCTTTTGAACAGATTATGAAGAAGCTGAATTTTGCAGTATGAGATACTACCTTGCGACACTTTTTAGGTGGAACAGTGGTCAGAACTACCTCTGGTATTCTGTAGAGATGACCCTCCAAAGTAACAATGACACTACGGGGTCGAGACTCATAAACAACATGGCATCTCCACATATATGGTTGGCCCAAGAGAACATCACATACATCGAGTGGGGAAACATCACATAATACATCATCCTTGAAGGGTTGGATGTCGTATGACAATCAACACTATTGGTTGACACGGAGATCTCATCCTTGCTGAAGCCACCTAATGTTGTATGGCTGTGGGTGTGGTGTTGTCGACAATCCCAACTGTTTGACGACCTCTGCTGAGATGAGGTTCTTCTGGCTTCCATTATCAACAATAAAATGCAGCAGGGTCCCATTCACCCACATCTATGAATGAAAAAGGTACTCCCCCTCTTCAGGATCTGTTGGTTCTTCTGGTTGAATTCCTGCGGTTGCGACAATAGCAGTGGGGTCCGTGTCAATGATCTGTCCTTTACCATTATTTTTAGAATCATATTCTGAATCAAGGTTCGTCTCTTTGTCTTTGATATCGTCCACTAATGACCATTTTGAGAGACATTCATCGGCGTTGTTCTAGGGGATTTTGTGGAACTCACACCATTTTCTGATGTCCTTCTTTGTCTTTCTGTGACCCTTCTTTTCTTATGTCTTGGACTGGTTTTCGGGTAACTATTTGTCAGGGCTGTCTTTGTCATACTTTGGTTGTTGTGGATTTGCAGACCTGAACTCCTGTTTGTTCTGGTGCTTAAATTTTTGCTCAATTTTAATAGTATATCGATAAGCAGCACCGAGTGATGAGATGTCTAGAAAATCCATGTCAGTCTGGATGTAGAGCTCCATGGTATTTCAGAACCAAATGTCACGTAGATTCTTTGATACCCATCTTGGTGCGCAAGGTATGGAAGGTATTGGTGAAATCCGGAACTTCTTGGCCCCTCTCTTTCCGCAGTGTGGTCCATCTCATGTATTGGTCCTCATAGTTGCCAATAGGGTAATATTGTTCCTTTACCGCATCCACACAAAAATCCCAAGTGGGAACGACCCTATATATTCAAGACTCCTCTGTGGAACTTTTCTCCTAGTAAGTTTCCCACCAATGTTTTACATGAGGGAGATATTTAAGGAGTGCGAATTTGATCTTTTCTTTGTCGAAAAAATTGTGAACAGAGAAATAACCTTCTAGCAGAGCTAACCATTTTTCTAGGGCTTTTGCATCTATATGTCCTTCAAATACAGGAATATCAAAGTTAACTTGTACCTTGAAAGGCGAGGTGCCTCCAAAGTGGTCGCTTGATGAATATGTGCCTAATGCTATTGGTAGGCATTGAAGGATGTGGGAAAAATTCTCCATCATTTCGTTCCTCTGTCGCGTGAGAGCTTACTCAAGCAACAGATTGATAGGATCATCTGCTCCGTCATTTTTCTTTTCTTCTGCCATTGAGGGTTTCTTGGGTGTGCGAGATCGATTGTCTTCAAGAGAGAAAATCTCAAGACCCAACTTGCTATACTTGGACCTCGTCGAGGACATGCACTGAAAAAACGATCAAGAGCAGCCTGCTCTGATACCACTGATTCAGATTATTTTCGGCACGAAATGAGAGCGGAGATATAATAAAGAAATGCACAGAGATATTGCAGATATTCAATAATATAATAGAAATGTATCAGATATGCAACCATAAAAATAGATATACAATAATACACGATTTCTATTAATCAAAGAAATGTATAGAGACTGTAAAAATACAGAGTGAAAGACAAGCTAGAATGGTGGCAGCTTATCTCTGAGAAGAGATATGACGGCTACTTGCATTTGCAAGAAGATGATTACAATGAGAATCTGAAGGAATTTTTACAATAAGAAGGAATGCCAAAAACCCTAGACATCCAAAAACCTAACCTTAGGAGATGAAGCGCCAAAAGTCACGTGGGCCCCGTTTGGGTAAGTGAGTACATCAACTTCCCGGGGTCGTACCTTTTGCATACGATCTTCGTTTTAGGCCTGTGATAGCTCGTTGGAAAGGTATCATTGAGGAGATTTATTTTGGGGGCTCAATCATGCCTTCAACTATCAGTGAGAACCTCGATCTTGAAAAACCTTCATTTGGGCCCTCAAAATGGCCCCGAAAGTTAAAACCAGCTAAAATAGTAAATTGCCAAAATTGCTAGAAAATTATTTTGAGCCATTTGGAAAAGGTGGGTGGCCACCGATATCCACCTGGATCAATCTCCCCTCATTAGGAAGCAATGGTATCCATTGCGTTGAGTTCCCAGGGGAGAGGGAAAAACATTTGTTGAATCTGCATCTTGGTGAGCTACTTGTCTTACTGGAGACATCACGCTGCTCAGTTTGTGGAAATCTGTCACGAACCTGTTGAGGTTGAGGTTGTTCAACAAGTTGAGATACATGAGAGGATGATGTGCAGACGGAATCTTTTCACTTTGCTGCAGCGTTATCGACCTGCTTTTGTTTGATAGAAGGTGCTTGGGGCAAGACTGTAGTGGTTGCAGTGTCCTTTTGTTCTCCTTTTGAACAGATTGTGAAGAAGATGAATTTTGCAGTATGAGATACTACCTTGCGACATTTTTTAGGTGGAACAGTGGTCGAAACTACCTCTGGTATTCTATAGAGATGATCCCCCAAAGTGTTAGAAAAATAGGACCGTAGAGCAATAAAATAAAACAAATGTGGAAATAAAACATAGAAGATACACAATACAAGAGAGACACTGATTTACATGGTTCACCCAGTGTGGGCTATGTCCACCAGAGAAATTTCCAGGTCTAGGTCCTTTCTTTATTATTATCCATCAAAATGAAGGGATACAACCTACAGCAAAACCCACTGTAACTTCCTCTTCTTTCTCTCACAGTCTCCTCTCTCAGAATACAATACTTGCCAACCTGCATAGCCGCAATACATTTCCCTCATAAAAGAGGGTTGCCTTCTAGGGAAAAAAAACCCTAACATAATCTCTATCATTAGATCTACGACCTTATAATGAGCGGTCCAGATTTACAATGAAATTACAATATACTTTTACAAGGCAATTTTTTCTTTGGGGGCTTTGCCCCCGAACCCCTGTTGGGGGCCCGCTTGCCCCCAGACCCCCCAGTCGGGGGGATAGCCCCCATAGACCCCGCAGAGGGGGTACCCCCCCCTGCACTCCCCCGCATGGAAGAGTGTACATACTTCTGGGGTGTAAATACTTCATGGGGTATAAACATGGCTGAAAGTAAAATACCTCTAAATCAGGAAGATAATCAGGCTCCACAACCAACAATCTCCCACTTGGAGACTGATCTCAACAACTCCACC
>ML788876.1:87018-101591 GCA_009831015.1 Picea engelmannii | reverse complement strand
ACTTTGAACATAATCTAGAAAATGTTTCCTATGGGGTGTGGCATGAAATGAAGCCCCTGAATCTACTACCCAAGACTCAGAAATATTATCTACAGAAAGAATCAAAGCATCTTGTAACACATCACCTATTACATTTGCTTCCCAATTTCTCTCCTGTTGTCCATCTCTTTGTTTCTTTGGAGCTCTCAAGTCTTTCTTCAGATGTCCTTTCTTCCCACAATTCCAGCACTCTATCTTTCCAAGTCTGGATTTGGATCTACCCTTCCTAGAATTCCTAGGGTTCCTTGAGCCCTTTCCTCTATCATTTTGTCTTCCCCTGTTCTCCATGTTCAACACATTACCTGATGTCTCACCTGTGCTTTTCCGTCGCATTTCCTCACTAAGGATAACACCAACAACATCATCAAATTTTAAATTATTTGAACCACAGACAGAGTTAGTTACAGCCATGACCAAGCCATTCCATCTTTCTGGCAATGAGCACAAGATTAGAAGAGACCTAACCTCATCATCAAAGTCCAATTTTACAGAAATTAGTTGATTAGTAACCGTATTAAATTCATTTAAATGATCTGCAACAGACCCACCTTTCGACATTTTCATATTAAATAATCTCTTCATTAGAAATACCTTATTGGATGCTGAGGGTTTTTCATACAATTTGGCCAATTCATCCATCAAACCCTTCATTGTATTTTCTTTCGAGATATTGAAAGCCACCGATGCTGCCAGGCTCAGCCGTATCATTCCTAGAGCCTTTCTGTCAAGAATCTCCCATTCTTCGTCCTTCATGGCTGCCAGTTTCTTTGCTACTCCACTCAATGGTAGGAATAGATCCTTCTGATATAAATAATATTCCATCTGCATCTTCCATAACTGGTAGTTTTGGCCGTTAAATTTCTCGATCCTAAACTTTCCATCTTCTAACATTGCTCCCACTCGAACCAGGAACCCTCTTTTCCTGCGAGTTACCTTACGCTCTAATACCAATTGTTAGAAAAACAGGACCGCGGAGCAATAAAATAAAACAAATGAGGAAATAAAACAAAGAAGATACACAATACAAGAGAGACACAGATTTACATGGTTCACCCAGTGTGGGCTACGTCCACCAGAGAAATTGCCAGGTCCTTTCTTTATTATTATCCAGCAAAATGAAGGGATACAACCTACAGCAAAACCCGTTGTAACTTCCTCTTCTTTCTCTCACAGTCTCCTCTCTCAGAATACAATACTTCCCAACCTACATAGCCGAAATACATTTCCCTCGTAAAAGAGGGTTGCCTTCTAGGGCAAAAAACCCTAACATAATCTCTATCGTTAGATCTGCGACCTTATAATGAACGGTCCAGATTTACAATGAAATTACAATACACTTTTACAAGGCAATTTTTTCTTTGGGGGCTTCACCCTCGAACCCCCGCTAGGGGCCCGCTTGCCCGCAGACCCCTCAGTCGGGGGGATAGCCCCCCCGGACCCCGCAGAGGGGGTACCCCTCCTCTGCACTCCCACGCGTGGAAGAGTGTACATAATTCTGGGGTGTAAATACTTCATGGGGTATAAACACGGCTGAAAGTAAAAGACCTCTAAATCAGGAAGATAATCAGGCTCCACAACCAACACAAAGTAACAATGACACTACGGGGTTGAGACTCCTAAAAAACATGGAATCTCCACATATATAGTTGGCCCAAGAGAACATCACAGGAATCCAGTGGGGAAACATCACATAATACCTCATCCTTGAAGGGTTGTATGTCGTATGACAATTGACACTATTGGTTGACACGGAGATCTCATCCTTTCCAAAGCCACCCGATGTTGTATGGCTACGGGTGTGGTGTTGTCGACAATCCCAACTATTTGACGACCTCTGCTGAGATGAAGTTCTTCTGGCTTCTGATATTAACAAAAAAATGCAGTGGGGTCCCATTCACCCACATGTGTGAATGAAAAAGGCACTCCCCCTCTTCAGGATCTGTTGGTTCTTCTGGTTGAATTGTTGTGGTTGCAACAATAGCAGTGGGGTCCGCGTCAATGATCTGTCCTTTACCATTATTTTCAGAATCATATTTTGAATCAGGTTTCAGCTCTTTTTCTTTGATCTTGGCCACTAATAACTATTTTGAGCGACATTCATCGATGTTGTGACAGGGGATTTTGTTTAACTCGCACCATTTTCTAGTGTCCTGCGTTGTCTTTCCGTGATCCTTATTTTCCTGTGTCTTGGACTAGTTTTCAGGAAAATATTTGTTAGGGTTGTCTTTGTCATACTTTGGTTATTGCGTATTTGCAGACCCGAACTCCCATTTGTTCTGTTGCTTAAATTTCTTCTCAATTTTAACAGCATATCGATAAGCAGCACTGAGTGACGAGATGTCCAGAAAATCCATTTCATTCTAGATGTATCTGTGTAGAGCCCCATGGTATTTTAGAACCAAATGTCACTCAGAGTCTTTGATACCCATCTTTGTGTGTAAGGTATGGAAGGTATTGGTGAACTCCATAACTGCTTGGCCCCTCTCTTTCCACACTGTGGTCCATCTCATGTACTGGTTCTCATAGTTGCCAAAAGGGTAATATTGTTCCTTTACCACATCCACAAAAAAATCCCAAGTGGGATCAGCCCCATATATTCCAGAATCCTCTGTGGAACTTTGCTCCCAGTAATTTTACCACCAATGTTTGACATGAGGGAGAGCTTTAATGAGTGCAAAGGTGATATTTTCTTTGTTGGAAAAATTGTGAACAGAGAAATAACCTTCTAGCAGAGTTAACAATTTTATTAGGGCTTCTGCATCTATCTGTCCTTCAAATACAGGAATATCAAAGTTAACTTGCACCTTGAAAGGTGAGGTGCCTCCAAAGTGGCCACTTGATGAATATGTGCATGATTTTATCGGCAGGCGTTGACGGATGTGGGCAAAATTATCCATCATTTCGTCCCTCTGTCGCGTGAGAGCTTGCTCAAGCAACAGATTGATAGGATTGTCTCCTCCGTCGTTTTTCTTTTCTTCCGCCATTGAGGGTTTCTTAGGTGTGCGAGAGCGATTGTCTTCAAGAGAGACAATATCAAGACCCAACTTTCTATACTTGGACCTCGTCGAGGACATGCACTGAAAAAACGATCAAGAGCAGCTGCTCTGATAGCACTGATCCGAATTATTTTCGGCACGAAATGAGAGTGGAGGTGTAATAAAGAAATGCACATAGATATTGCAGATATTCAATAATATAACATAAATGTATCAGAGATGCAACCATAAAAACAGATATACAATAATACACTATTTCTATTAATCAAAGAAATGTGCAAAGACTGTAAAAATACAGAGTAAAAGACTCGCTAGAATGGTGGCAGCTTATCTCTGAGAAGAGATGTGACAGCTACTCCCATTCACAAGAAGATGATTACAATGAGGCTCTGAAGGCCTTTTTACAATAAGAAGGAATTCCAAAAACACTAGACATCCAAAAACCTAACCCTAGGAGATGAAGTGCCAAAAGTCATGTGGGCCCCGTTTGGGTAAGTGAGTACATCAACTTCCCGGGGTTGTAACTTTTGCATACGATCTCCGTTTTAGGCGTGTGATAGCTCATTGGAAAGGTATCATCGAGGAGATTTATTTTGGGGGCTCAATCATTCCTTTGTATATATTTGAGAATCCATATCTTGAAAAACCATCATTTGGGCCCTCAAAATGGCCCCAGAAATTAAAACCTACTAAAAATAGTAAATTGCCAAAATTGCCAGAAAACTGTTTTGAGCCATTTGCAAAAGGTGGGTGGCCACCGATGTCCACCTAGATCAATTATAGTGGAAGGATAGTGTAATTTTGAAAATTTGAAATCCCAAAGTTCCGAAGGGAGAAGTTTCGATAGTCGTTCATCTCAATGTTTGATTAAGTCCTAGCCGTCAGATTGAACAATGAAAGGATGAGTGTAAGGATCAAATCTAAACATTTATTTGTTTTCGTGAAATAAAACATCTGATCTGGTTGAAAGGTGAAATTCCTGAAGTGAATGAGGAACGTTGATCCGAGAGGGACACGTGTCAATGGATTGTCAACTTCGGAAGTTTGGCATATGGGAAAAGTGAGGTCTGAGATTTGAAACTCCCGAAGCCCAGATCATGATGTAAATCTCAATCGTTGATTTAGGAAGGGTAGATATGATCCGCAGACTTGAGTGGAAAGATCTGAACTGTCAGTTTAGGAGTACTGTCAATATCGTGAGATCGACGGTCCCATCGCACTGCAGGGCCAGAACATGCTCGTGTCTTAATTTTTCGTGTGCGGGCCGCAATCGAAACCACAGTTTTGGAGAAAGGACGTGTGGAGGCTCGTAGTGAATTGCGGGTGAAAATCGAGTTTCCCTCAAAATGCCTTTGGCTGCGCCTGTAATCGCACGGTCACATGATAGCATCGCCCATGGTCACATCAATGGAAGATAGGGGAAGGAGATAATGTTGTCAGGATCCATCTCGGACTATAATCCAATGACGCGGATCAAACCGAATCTAATCAAAGGTTTGTTGTTTCATCTCATGATTTATTGTTCAGTTATGATTCAATTACACTAACTGAATCATTGTTCCTGAGTGGCTGAATCATTGTTCCTGAGCGTTGGAATCATGGCTCTTGAGCATTCTGAGATTCTTGACATTGAGCATTGGAGATGTAGAGTGTAATGGATGATGAGAGAATGAATAAAAGAAATATGTTGAGACAGAGGAAGGTTGTGGTTTATTGGTAAAACAAGTTGAACTATATGTAATCAAGTAGAGAGAATGAACACAGTGTGAGAGACGAAGATATGAAGAACACAAGCTGGACAAAGTAGAAATGGTGAAAACAACTGATTGTACGAGAACCTAAGAGTATGAGAAGAATAGAGAAAGAGCAGATGGAAAGAAGAAACAAGTGGAGCCAAGCATGAATAGACAGAACCAAACCAGAATTGTAGAACATAGAAGAACTGGTAAATGTTGAAATGTTTGTATTATTGTAAAATATTATTCAAGAATTTTTTTAGAAAACAGGGTGGTAGGGTGGTGCTAGGGAGGATTGTTATCCTCGAAGTTTCAAGTGGGTTCTTGAACACAGGCAGTTGTAGCTTCCATCTAGTTGCAGCTAGAAAAACCAGGGTGGTAGGGTGGTGCAAGGGAGAACCATTGTTCTTTGTTATACAGGTTGGTGCCTGTGTGACTGGAAGTTGGTGCTTCCATCCAGTTGGTGCTGGAACACTCAGGGAGGTTGTGCTTCCTTCTAGTGGATGCTAGAGAAACCAGAGAGTTGTTTCTCTCAACAAGTTGTAGATTTCTAAAGAAGAGGTTGTAGCCTCATTTTGAGTTGGTGCTCAAAGAAAGATGATGTACAGAACTTAAAAGACTACCTGTGATTCCAAGAAGACGAGGTTTTCTCCCTTTATGGATTTCCTCATGAATATATGTCTCTATGTATATCATGTGTGTGATTGATGTTTATTATTTATTTTGTTCATGACTTGCATAATTTTGATGATCACTTGAAGAAGGTTAATAACATTTTAATAGGCATAAAAAAATTTAAGCACAGTAACAACTGATTCACCCCCCCCCCCTCTCAGTTGTCCTGGTATTTCCAACATAAGAAGCTTATGACAAGTGGTAGGCCAAATAAGTGTGGGAAATGAATCATTTAAGTTGCCATAGCCATTTAAATATCGTTGACTCAACATTGGGAAAACGATTTTGGGAAGGTGGACTGTGTAACTACCTAGAGGAAAAACAAGAAATAGTTAGGGAAGTTGAATGGTCTGAATATTACAACTACCAAGCAATGAAAATATAAATGGGGAAAGAAAATAGTGCAGGGGGTTCAACTCAGGGATTTCAGGAAAATTTGACTTAAATTCGCACAGGAAGAAACAAAAAAGTGAAAATACAACAAAAGGGTCAAAAAGAGAGGAGACAATAATTCAAGTTTTGTCTGAGATGTAATAAGTTTGTAAATGAATTTATGTTCTGAATAACAAAAAAATATTTATATTCTCATCCATTAGAATGGTTCCTTATTTCGTTTCCTGTAGCAGTAAAATTCCTAGTGGCATTCGTTAATGGTTAATCGTTGTTAGATATTAGTATGTTGTTAGTTGTGTACTTTGTGGGTAGACATCTAGTTTTTGTAAGCATTGATTATAGAAGCTAGGGTGATTGTGTTAATAGAATTGTTTCTCCTATCAGGTCCCATTAAACTCAAACTAATTTTTCATGGAGAGAAAGTTGAACTAAAAGTCAACACAAATTTTTTAAAATTGTCAAATCTACTTCACTTTGGTATGTTATTTTTAAGCAGTTGAGGCCAAATCAAGAAAAATTAGGACATGGGTTTTGTGTCCCATATAGAAATTTGAGTTAACCGCTAGCAAAATTATTATAAAATGAACAAGGAAGGTAGTGCAAGCATGATGTTAAGAATGATTCCAAACCTTTGTCATTGTGTAAGAGGAAGCCAAAATTTTAGTATTTTTTAACAACAATATATTTTTTCTCATGAAAATGAAAATATGGAATTGTGGCATGATGGGAAATGATGAAATACACTGTCTCCCTTCTGCAACACTCAAATTTTCCTTAAAACGACTCTGAGACGTGTATTTTTGTGTATTTTGGCAATTTGAGAAGTATCCAGATTTTGTGAAGAAAACAACTCTGATTTTTTTTAGATTGCCCAAAGGTTTTTTGTCAACCCATTTTTTGAATGGTGGTTAATTTATTTTTCTTTCAAATTTATTCCAAGATGAAAGTTAGATAGAATTAAGAAAAGAGACAGAGAGTTGATTTTTCTTGTGTAAAGATGGACATCAACCAAAGATAGGATAGAGATCTGCTAGTCTACAATTCATATTTGCAAACTACTTTTTGATGAAGTTGCCATCACGACCAAAGGTAATTTAAATCTCTTCTGGAAACTGTTGATGGAAGTTTTTCCTCTTACCATTTGGAAAATTTCTCTAACATTGAATTCTCAACATCAGTTTTCAGTTTGGAATTTTTAGAGATGTTGTGACCAATGGGATTGTCTTTTGAAATTTCTATTGTCAATGGTGTTATTCTTAATGATCTTAATGATGCTCCCTCCCATCCTTCTAGACCAATATATTAGTGGGTACTCAAAAAATTCTTGCAACCAAGTGTCAAGTGAAATGACTTTGAATCCTTTGAGGATGATACAAATGGTATTCTCATTCCAAGCTTGCCAAATGATTTGGTACAATTATTCTTGATGCATGTTTCCTTTCATTCAACATGATACATTTTTAAGGATTGTTTTCAAAAATTTGGAAACACATACTCTCATCACAAGAATTTTATGCTACCAAAGATGCATTTAAAATCAACAAAACATTCATTTCATTTATTATACATGGCAACATAGTCCAAATCTTTAATTTGAAGGAGAATTCATGGTTTTTCCTTCCTCCTCTACCTTTGAATTTATAACCATAAGAAATTACATATATGAGATTGTTTGGAGGAGGAAAGATAGTAAAGAGGCTAGTAGGTTAGATCTAGGGATGAATTCACATAGCCTCAAGGCTAGAATGGAGTTCAGGATGATTTCAAATAGGGAAAGAGGAATTGATTTAAACATTGGAGAAAATGTGTTGCATGATTTTTGGAAAGAGGATGATGATGGTTATGAATTATCACACATGTTTACAATACTGAAGATAACAAGGAATATGTATGGAATTGCATATGGTGAGAACCAAAGCAGATTTTGAAGACAACTTCTCTTTCATGGTTTTCATGTAGTTCTCATTGTGCTCTACTCAAGGACTAGATGGTCCCTTTGGATTCCATCTTAGGTTTTCATATTTAGGTATCTAGTAAATCAATTCCTAAGGATATTTTTTTATCTCAGCAAGACCAATTTATGGTTCAAGAGTTCTCTATTCCAATCACATGTTGTTGCCAGGTATTGTTGAGATAGTTGGGTTGTGCAGGTTTTTCAAATCTTCCAAAGTTATTAGTTGCCTACTTTATTGGCATGACGACATTGTAACCCTCAGACATGGGGGAGATGTTGGGCCTCAATTTTGTCATTAAAAATCCACATAAACCTTCTTCATTTCAGCTATATCCACTTCCATTTTTCCTCACTTTCATTTTGATGTGTTTTTCCCCAATAAAGATAAATGATCCCATAAAAAGGTATTTTCACTGTTTTTTTTTAATATTTTTTATTTAGCAATGAAAATTCGTTTTTATCATCATTTTCAGGAATAAATCAATTCTAGTAATTCTTCATTCATTAACTTGGTTGTAGAAATTTTCAGGAAAATTGCAAATATGGGTTTTGATTCTGGTCTTCATGAGATGCTTAGTTTCCCCTTGGATCCAAGCAAGCTTAAAAAGAAGGGTTCGGTCAATGCTCCATTCAATTTGGTGCCAACAAAGATAGACAGCTAGGCAACGATCTTTACACATAAATTACATATCAATGAGGATGAATCAAGAGACTATGCAACATGGGTTTGTGCAAAATGTGCCCAATTAGGTGACTTGCATGTGGATTCCTCAAAAATTGCATATGAGGGAGATACAAGAGATTCTTCTAAGGGGATTCCCCCATATTTTCTATTGCGACCATTTTCTCCAACGTCCGAGTCAATTGGATGCCAAATGGAGCAACCTGGATATATTTAGAAGCTAGGTTGTTGAGTGATTACTTTATGAGAGGAATTATAGCTTATTTGTTGAATTGTGATTTGTATAAATATTCTAGGATGAGACTATGGGAGGGGACTGGATTATATACAGAAAACTATGAACTGAAGACTGCAACAATTTTTATTATCAATATAAGTGATTTGATTTTCTCTATTTTGTAGTTGTCATAGTGTACATGTGTCAAGCCTAGAGGCCCCCCTTGCTCTAGTTCATGTTACATTTGTAAATATTTGTGCATACCTCTAATTTTTTGCAACTTTCTATTCGGTAAATATTCTTACTCCATTTATTATAGATCAATTTTCTATTCATTAGATTTAGAATCAGACTTCATTTTAGTTTTATTTATAGTTTTATTTACAATTTTAACTTTATTTAATTAATTAATGTGTGTTAAAAATCCTTTCCAATAATCAACCTCCATAAGTCAGTAGTGTACTATTGCAAGAGACATCAATTGTTGAGGAAATACAATCTTGTAACCTGATTTTCTACCAATGAAACTATGATAACTTTAGATTGGAAGAATATTCTTTCCCAATCATCAATCTCCACAAGTGAAGAGAGTATTGTTATAACATCTCCACTATAATCCCCAGTTTAATTAATGCTTATGTAGATATAATGTGTGGCTACGACCAAGCGATGTAATATGAGAATTGTATTTCAATGTTTTAAAAATACAATGTGATAATGGCATGGGGGATGAATTAATCCACAAGAGGGGGGAGTGTCTAGGATAATGGCCAAGAGGGGTCCAAGGGGGGAATTTACCCATGTATATTGATTTAACCCATTTTCCTAAATTTTCTATTTGTATATGAACCTTCCCATTTCTGATTGAGTGTTCCCAAAGCCAATCATTGAATACATGTAAGAGGGTGCGTGTGAGTGGTCACATCCCAAAGTTATTGGGTGCATGGGGGTTGAGTACAAGAAGCTTTGGGAAGAGTGAGAGTCAACAAAAGGCAAGACAAGGAGAGAAAACTCATATGGGTTGGGGACAACAACTTTCAATTAGTCAAGTTTTGTGCATGAGAGGAAGAGGGGAGAAAGAAACAGAGATGGAAGCTGATGCAGCCATGGAGGGCGTATTCTAGTGAAATTTGGAGCGTAATTGGGGTGATTTGGAGTTGGAAAACTACAGATTCAGGTTTCCATGCCTGAAGAGTGAACTCATGTTTGAGTTTCACTAAAACAACAAGTGTTTTTTGTTGGTTTGTTGATATTTTTTCCTAGCAGAAATTTCCCTCGAGTACCCAGTTGAGAGATTCCTAGATTCCTATACCAAAGAGGCCCTGATAAATGAATGGGATGCCCAAGGGACTGAGATCAGTGAAGGGGTACATTCCTTGGATTGGACAAGTCAAGAGGAAGAGAGTTGGTGGAAAATCGGGATAGTTGTAGGAGAATATCAGTTGGATTGAGAGGTTATGAGCTTTGAGTGGATTGTGAGAGATCACTCTCTCTTGTGGATTGCTATCCTCAGCTCGGGGTTGACTGACTATTGAGATTTGGAACAGTCAGTCTATGGTTGGGTGGAATGACCGTCCCAAGAAGTTGGTTGCACAACTGTTGTGAAAAGATAAGTGTTTTATCTTGTTGTTGTGTTAAATAATGCCTTTAATTGTTGTGCATGAAATTTGTGTATTTGGAAGTGATTTATATGTTGTTGTAATGATTTTTTTATTTGCATTTAATGTTGATTATTAGCATGTTGTATATGCTTATATTTATGGTTGTGGAGAGTAGCTAAATCTGTTTTAATTCGTAGTTGTAAGCTACAATAAATCAACTAGCTGTAAATGAATTATTTAGTTAGCAAAAATTTAATGTTTTAAGAGTATTATGCACTGTAATGTCACTCAGATGGGATGGGGAACATGACATTAACGTATTATATATTTTTTTCAAAAAATGGGCTTGTATGGGCCAAGATGAGTGTGAATTCTTGAAATTCATTGTTGCAAATTTTGTTTGTGACCGATTTGGGGGGAAAACGGGATTTTAGAGAGAAATCCCCAAATTTCCGTGAGTGAAATCCGAGTTTTGATTACTTTAGGCGGTTTGAGAGGGTTCATGGACTAGAGCGGTGAAATTCGACTAGGAATGGTCAAAATTCAAGTTTTAATGGCTTCCTGTAGAGTTACAGGTAGTTTGGAGAATCAACTATTGAGATCGTGTTTTATCCCATGATTAACGATCGAGATTCATCATGATAAAGCTAAAAATTCCTATGGATTCGACCATTTGAAAGGTTGATGGGATCGATGACCAGGATTAAATCGGGAGTTTTGAAAGGGAGTTAATCCTTCTAGGCTTCAAGACTTTGGAGGTTCGGGACTCCAGGATGTTAGAACTTCACAACACCCTAATCCCGTCGAAGGCAACCTGCTGACATGGTTACTAGACAGTTTGACTGACAACTAGCGGTTTCTTATCCACTATCGTGGAATATGCCTTATTGTTAAACCCTGACCAAATTTTTAGTCCTGGAGTAACATGGGCCATAGATATAAGGATTTTCGAAATCCTTCCTAACCATTGGATATATTCTATAGTCAAATTTGGCATTGACCCACTCTGGGAGTAAAAAGGTGTTAAATGACCGAAATCCCTGAATGTTGAAGTCACGAAGTGACGTGGGCATAGATATAAGGATCCTTCGAGACCCTTCTTGGTTTTTAGATCAAGTATAGTGGAAGGATAGGGTAAGAGGTACCTTCAACCGACAACAAGCAATCATCCTTTCTTAATGACCTATTCAGCAAGTAAACCTCTAGGAATTAAATGGGTTAATACCTGTAAGGGACGTGAAGTCATGAAGTAATGTGAGTCATAGATATAAGGATCCTTCGAGACCCTTCCTAACCATCAAATGCAAGTTACGGTCATTCGGTGTTGACCCACTCCGAGAGAAAAAGAGTTTGGAACAGTCGAAATCCCCAAACGTCGAAATCGTGAACCAACGCGAGTCGTTGATATAGGGACCCTCTGAGATCTCTCTCAATTTTTAGATTGGGTATAGTGTAAGGATATAGTAATAAGTACTATTAACTGTCATATTGAGAGAAGGAATTCAGAAGTAATGGGATTCATTGATCTTAGGGTTTGTTGGTATCTTTTCTCAACCATTCGATCTACTAGTGGAAGGAAAGCGTAAACACTTCACTAAAGTATTACTCCGATAAATGTAAGGTACAAAGGGTAAGAATAACTCGAAGGCCAAAGGGTGGAATAGATGGAGAGGAATTATGTAACTTCAAAACTTCATAACTTCGAGAGATTTGACATGTTAGTGCACATGGCAAATGTCGAAGCATCGAAAGCTGAAGACCAGAGTACGTGGTGAGGAACTTTGTAATTTCATAATTTTGGAACTATGGGACTCCAGGACTCTGAGAGATTAGAATATATAGGTAGATTTGTTAAGCGTTGAAGCATCGAAGGTCAGAGTACATGGCGAGAGTTCTAGAACTTTGGGACCTAGAAAATATGGGATTCCAGGAGATTTCAAGATATACGATGGTGCGTTAAGCGTCGAAATCCCGATGTGTGGTGTCCAACCTCGATTGGATAGGGAACGTACGCCATGATGATGTGGTGCATCTAGGTATTTCCATGTGGCATTGTGGGTTTGGAAAAATCTCTTTATGGCTAGGGTAAACCACAACAGACGAAAATGACTGCAGAAATCAACTCTCTTCCCAAGTATGCTATGTAAGAAAATATGCTAGTGAGACAAGATAAAAGGCCTACCTCATACAGACGTTCGATGAATTCCACCGTTAAGCACTTGACCCAAAGAAATATACCTGCAACTAGTCCTCAACAACCAAGCAAAAAAGCATATGGTGATAATAAATGATGTTAGAAAATTCAATAGCATAATCCATTAATAAACATGAAAAATACGCCCATGGAATAATAATTCAAATATTTTCAAGATATCAATTGGATGGGAAAAGAGTATTTCTATTAATATATGATCAACAGAAATGAAAATGTTATAGATTTCTGTGTCGGCATGATTCATAACTAATAAACTAAGTTCCTTCCAGCTGGGCCTCCACCACTTCAATCCTCCACCAAAGGCAAGCTCATAAAAGAGAAACAATGAGGTTCTCAATAAATAACAGAAGAGTTTGGGGGATCAATAATTACTCTAGGGTAACTTTGCTCTCAAAGATGAATTTTTTATTCTCTTTACATACCTCGGAATTGGTCCATTTATAGCCTTCAAAATGGAACTGAAGGGTCGATTTAGAACGTTTCTAGTATATGGAAGGCTAAGGATCATAGATATCTTATCGTGACATGGAAACCCAACATTAATTTTCATTTTTTGGCATAAATCCCAATGTACATGGGTTGTAGTGGTGCAACTTGCATATACGCATGTTGTATAGTAGGCAAGATGCGTACATGTGGAAAAATGTGTATTTTTAGCTTTGGGATTTACAAACACGGATGATAAGTCTGCATGGGGAAATGGATAAAGGCCTTTTGTGCAATATTGCATAGGATGAGGCAAATATTGTTATAACAGATGTCCCCTAATGTTTGAGGTCAGAGGAGTATCTATGATGGCCGAAATACATTATAAACAACCTAGAAGTCGAGTGATGGGGAACCAGCTAGAAGAAATATTTTCTCATTACATTCTGTATTGACTTTGTATACATGGCTGCCAATAGAATTACACTGTAGATCCATGTGAAAATATACCAAACAACTTCCTGTGGCCATGAATAGGAAAATACAAATGCGGTTACATGTCAATGGTTGTCATAGTCCTGAACAAGGCCTAGTAGAACTAGTCTCAAAACCAATCTAAAGATATTTGTATACAATGGAGTACAATATGATCTCCCATTGTTATCACTGAAATTTCGTCTGCACATGGCGACAAGAACTCCGCATCATCAAAACAGTGATGAAGTCATTCATGGCACTGAATTAATTTCACAGCACTCCAGAAGGGCCAAAAACTATACAAAGTAACCAAAAATTGAAGGGCTCTTTACAGCAGTTTGGTGCACGCGCGTAGGCGTAGGACAAAAACGTGATTTGCGCGCATGCGCGCTTGACGCGCGACTGTCAGCATAAAAACCCGCGTGCCTGCTAATATGGTGCATTAATTGAATAGGTCGGCCTCCCAACCGCTTAAGGACCGACTCCCAAGTTGATTTGACTCTCAAATCAGAGCCGGATCCGTAAAATCGGCGGGTTAATGACCTAAATAAACCCTAAAAGGGTCCCTGTTCACACTTTGAGAAGGTTACGTGACCGCCCGAGGAGCTGCTATAAAAGGCCATGAGGATACACTATTTTGGCAAGGAATTATAAGCACTGTTATGCTGTTCAGATGGTTTAAGGGCTCATCCTTTAACATCAACCCATCAGCTGCATCACCGAGAGTTCTTTCACTGTTATGCTCAGTTCTTCTCATTTGTAAGGAAAGCAAACTGTGTGAGGGCCCCAAAGAGCCTTCCGTTGGGGGGAGAAGGAAACTCTGGTCTCTTCCTTCAGCGTGCTCCAGTTTCATTAATACACCAGCCTGAAACCATTGGTGACACCTGTGTTTTGTGTCTTGTGTTTGATGTTTGTTGTTTATTTTCACAGTGTTTTTTGTTTTCAGTTGATAGTTAGATTGTAGTTAGTTTTGTTTTCTTTAACCCTCTGCTCCATAGCTATTCTGCCCTGCCAGACCGAACAGGGTATGCAAGCGCTCTCCATTTTCTCACCTGGTGACCATTTGAACGCGAACAGACTGGCGACTCCACTGGGGAGTTAGGTATCAAATCCTCCCTCATTTGGGTTTATTTTGCTTTCCTTTTGGTTTTATTAACTTGCA
>ML788876.1:69781-80942 GCA_009831015.1 Picea engelmannii | reverse complement strand
GCGCATAGTCACATTTGTCAAATACAAGCTCATATCTTTGATACTCTTCAGATATTGTTCACTTTGGGTATTTGGTTGTTATGTGTGCAGGTACTTGCTCATCGGTCATCGACATCATCCCTTCAGGTATATATTCAGCACTGACATGTATTCTATCCCACTGCATTGCATTTACATTTCCAGTCACACCCTCTGATATTGGCCTTTAGGATCCTTATTCCCGGCTCTGCAGTACCTACACCTCCATCTGCATCTTTGGTACTGTAACCAGGTAGCATTCTCACCCACATGAGTTGTCCCATTCATAGCACCTTTTTTCACTCTTGACACTCATGTTGTCCTTCATTACCCTTTAGGAATGGGAGTCCCAGCAGTCTTACATCATGTTGCGAATCAACCACATACTTCTTCTCCTCATTTTGCTAGCTTTCCATATGGACTCCCAAATCATCGCTTTATGGTTAGGTTCTTTTTTACCTGCACCTCCGCAGGATCATGAACCCACCATTTCATCCACCATCAGTTTGCCCATCTGCAAACCTATCTTCATTTCACCTACCTCATACAGAAACTCGCCAATGGGGCCCCCACCCTTCATCAATTTCTCATGACAATTCTGCCCTCCTTGGGGCATGTGTTTCACACTGGGGCACCCATTTCTGTATTTGTACATTTCTCCCCAAAATTATTTATTATTTATTATTTATTGTACAAACACCTTTACCTTCAGTCATTACATTCTTCGTCGTCACCATTGGCGACTTGCTTTCTTTTGGCCACATGCAACCCATGTCACCCTTGGATTGGAGCAGTACTTATCATTTACCCTTGTCGGCATCATCCATATCTTCAGAGTACCCCACAGGTCAGTTACCTCTACCCTCTAAATTTGTTCACCTTGTCCCACCTCTGGCACAACTTAACACCAGTCTCGTCGTCCCCTTGACACTCGACCTTGTTACACGGTTGCGGCCACTATTTCTCTTACATATCCTCCAACCAAGGGCAGTCTTGAGTCATCCCACTTCTTGACTTTGTTCATGTACCTCTACCACTTCCTCACCTTAGTAGATTCCACGGAGCACCCTTTTTGCCTCTGGGAGTGGCGTTCCCCTTTTGTCGACATCAGCACACTTTTCCAGAAGGGCGACAATATCTTGATTCTCATTCTCTATTTTAATGAGAGATCTCGGACGGCACAGGGTGAAACACCATTGCTCCCTGTTGTCGTTGGTCCCCATAACATTCGACGCCAACACTCTCTCATGTTATGGTGGTTCTTACTTTGTGACTATTGCAGTTATTTTTTTCATTTGTCGAAGACCTCTGAACGTGGTAGGGCCACCAATGCCCACATCATCGTCGCTGCTTATTACAACGATCATTGCCTGTTATTCAGAGTATGTTCCTTTGCATAATTGTCTTCTGCCTTTATCATTACCACCCCCGAGGGCACTGCAGTTGTCTACACCAACACTTGCGTCATTGTTTTTCAGAGTTACATCACACGAGCATGGGGCATGCTTGCCTCGTTCGTACACAGTTGTATATTTTTTCTGCACATCTCTCAGAAGGTCGGGATACCGGTTCCTTCTTTCTCCAATGGATCGCTCCGAACGGTCCCACTCTTTCTTTCCCTTACAACAACATTCTCAGTAGAAGAAACATTGATGGATTTCGGCTATACGTATGCTCCTAACCTCATCCATCAGGGGGAATCTGTTATCACTGAAATTCCGTCTGCACATGGCGACAAGAACTCGGCATCATCAAAACAGCGATGAAGTCATTCATGGCACTGAATTAATTTCAAATCACTCCAGAAGGGCCAAAAACTATACAAAGTAACCAAAAATTGAAGGGCGCTTTACAGCAGTTTGGTGCGCGCGTGCAGGCGCAGGACAAAAACGTGATTTGCGCACATGCGCACTCGACGCATGGCTGTCAGCATAAAAACCCGTGCGCCTGCTAATACGGTGCATTAATTGAATAGGTCGGCCTCCCAACCGCTTATGGACCGACTCCCAAGTTGATTTGACTCTCAAATCAGAGCCGGATCCGTAAAATCGGCAGGTTAATGACCTAAATAAACCCTAAAAGGGTCCCTGTTCACACTTTGAGAAGGTTACGTGATCGCCCGAGGAGCTGCTATAAAAGGCCGTGAGGATACACTATTTTGGCAAGGAATTCTAAGCACTATTATGTTGTTCAGATGGTTTAAGGGCTCATCCTTTAACATCAACCCATCAGCTGCATCACCGAGAGTTCTTTCACTGCTATGCTCAGTTCTTCTCATTTGTAAGGAAAGCAAACTGTGTGAGGGCCCCAAAGAGCCTTCCATTGGGGGGAGAAGGAACCTCTGGTCTCTTCCTTCAGTGTGCTCCGGTTTCATTAATACACCAGCCTGAAACCATTGGTGTAACCTGTGTTTTGTGTCTTGTGTTTGATGTTTGTTGTTTATTTTCGCAGTGTTTTTTGTTTTCAGTTGATAGTTAGATTGTAGTTAGTTTTGTTTTCTTTAACCCTCTACTCCACAGTTGTTCTGCCCTGCCAGACCCAACAGGGTATGCAAGCGCTCTCCATTTTCTCACTTGGTGACCATTTGAACGTGAACACCCATGATCACTAAAGTCATATAGGACATGGTCCAATGAAAAAGAAGCAACAGCTCAGGAAAAATGTGGCCGCATACTAATGTCTTCAATATTCTACACAATCTGCCAAGAGTGCAATTCTACATCATGTGAATAAAGGAGTTGAGGTCAAACAAAATGAGACATCATTTGATTACTGGTCATTGAGGTATTGAGGTTTGATTATGCACAGAGTACATTCTTACAAGTAGTGAAAGTAGGTATCAAGGCACCGAGTACATTCTTACAAGTGTGAATAAAGGAGTTGGTGTCGAACACCTGAAGAATCCATCGATCAGGAGACATTTATGTATTCCCAACTGTCGATGGCGAGAGAACCTACCACTAATCAAGACTCAAGGTACTCATAAGACTCTAGGTCCCGTTTCCATAATAGATGAGTTGAAGTCAATGAAAGGAGAGAATTAAGTCATTTCTCATCAGTAAGCACGAGGTACAAAGCATGAGCTTCATGATTTGGTGGAAATCAGATGAAGAACATGTTCACGAACCAATGAACCTGTGTGTCTTTCGCGTGTTCCAAGTGCAAGCGGTACACGAAAAAGACCCTCTAAATAGTAGCCAATGATGAAAACTGTTGAAAAAGGTGAGGAAACCACCAATAAGTCTAATGGAATCCAAGACACTACATGAATCCTAATGTGTGAATAGATGTCTTGTCGTTGAACACAAGGGAAACCACCTAGTCAACGACCAATTATGAAGTGTCGACTGTTGGGTTCAAGGTTGCCTACCAATGATGAAAGTAGGAGTAGGGTGCATGATAGGACTACAGTATCATGTGATTCTAAGACAAACTAAGGGTATGGCCGATATGAAAAGTCAATATTTCTTAGAAGTGGTCAACAGAATTTGATAGACTTACTTTGAACAAGAGCATGAGACATATGGAAGACTCTGGTAGCATAGACTCAATGATGGAATCATGAGATGCAGGAGGCATCAATGAAATTCTCTATAGGGACTAGAAGAGTAACCAGTCGGTAGAGAAGACTTTGTAACGAGCTCAGCTTTTTAAGGCCATGCTAATCCCAAAATTATGATGACAAATGGACTCAATAACTTTGTGTTATGTTCAAAGGAAACACGATTGTTGCCAATATAAGATAATACTCCCTTCCCGCCAGTCTTTTTTTTTTTTCATAGACAAAATAATGCTATGATATAGAGGAGGAAATAAGTGTTGCAAGTAAGAAAAACTAGTTCCAGCAGTGGAACATACCTATTCTCAATGCAAGGAGATGCATGCGGTAGATGGACACTCGGGGGAATGTTCCCTCCTGGGTATAGGGTGTCAAATTGCAAAGGATATAAATGAGGCTTTGCTTGGTTGAGGATGCAAAAACTGCTAAGGCAAATAGTTTAGAACGCAAAGCAAGAACCAACTATAGGCTCAATAGTACAAGCAAAGCCATGAGATGAAATCACAACTTAACGCCCAAAAATGTCGTTTTCATGATCTTTAGTCTAGTTGGTGTAAAAAAGGGATAAACGTGTACCATATATATGTCCTTTCAAATCCAATTTACGAGTGTCAAAGAGACCAGTTCAGTCAGAAATATTTTCTCTTTATGAAAATGTGTCAGAAAAGAACTTAACTAACACTCACGACCTTTCAAGTCCAAGTTAACGACTGTGAAAGGGACAAATCACTCGGCAATATTTTCATTTTTTAGACAAGTCAGAAAATATCTTAAATCATACTCATGGATGTTGTTCTAAGGAGGATGTAATGGGGGAGATCAAGGCTCCCATGCAGGACTTCTATAAAAGGAAAACAACTTACAAAGAGATGACACAAGATTGGAAAAACCCAAATCTTTCTAGGTCGAGGAGGATAAAATACTTGCAGAGGTTACCTTATCTACAATATATCAAAGAATGTCACTTATATAGAAGGGTGTAGAAGAAGGAATTCGAGGCTCTACAAGATCATTTCAATCAAAGGAAACCACCCTAGGACTTGGAGGGAGCATAGTCAAAGAGAGTGGAATGCTCCCTAGTGAAGAAGGTACATAACTAGAAATGCTAAGGACATGGTTGAAGGACACATCACCCTCCAAAAGAAGAGTGGGATTGACTGAATATTGCATCGACAATGTCACTTCCTTAGGCTTGTCACTCTCTAAGAGAAGAGTGGGATCGGTTGAATATTGCATCGACATGACCACTTCTTCAACCGTTGGTTGAATAGGATGTGAGACAACAAGATCAAGAGATGCATCAACCCCTAAAGGAAGACGGGTGTCAGCTGAAGATTGCATCGGAATGACTGTTGTATCAACCAAAGAAGGTTGGGAATCCAAAGATGACTTAGAACCCGAAGGTCCCCCAGGAAAGGACCACACTTCTTGTACCACATCAGTAGTAGGGTAAAAACGAGTAAGGTGATATCCTTTGCAAATATTACAAAGGAACTTGGGCTTACATCTTACACGTCTAGGCTTATCAATCATATGAATTCCCCTAGCATGAATTGTAGTGGTTGGTGACATGCTCCCAACATCACTTGCAGAGGCTAGTAGAAAATCCCCAACATGACTGGCAGAGGTTGGTGATGAATCCCTAACATAACTAGTAGCGTTTGGTGATGTATGTGCAATGTGATTAGCGATGCCTAGACTTGTGCCCCCAGCATGACTTGCACCGATTGGTTTCTGGTCTTTAACATGACTAGCAGAGGTTGTCAACCCATATCCAACGTGACTAACATAGGTTGGTGATATAATTCCAGTATGTGGCTGACCCTCACAAGATGCATTCAAGGAAGATAGGATACAAGGATCCTTAAAATATGAAGTGTGGAAAGGAACATACCTCTATGACGAAATGAGCCTACTGAACATGGCGTAAACATGGTGAATCAGTGCCATGAATTCGAAAGTGCTGATAAGGGATGAATGCATTCTAACACCAATATTCTCAGTTGTCGACTGAGAATCATTGATCACGATGATCGACGGTCCAACAGATACATTGGGACTAGCATACGCAAAGGATAATTGGTCGATCGTCACGATATTCCCTTCATGAGGAAAACAAAGAGTACGGAAGATGAACGATACGAAGATGACCATAGAATATATCCAATTGTGTACTAGTAACAATTTATAATCACGAGGTTCATCAACTACCTCGACCTCCACCTCTACCGTCTTCCCACCTAACTGGACCAGAAAGGCAGGAAGAATACCATGATGGTGGAAGGAATGACCATCAAAAGAAGTCAACATGTTCGATGATTTAGAAAGATTCATAAAAATGAGATCTTTCCAATAGATTAGGGACATCGCACATGTAGTAGCGCCTTCATCAACAACCGCATGTTTGATGGTATACTTTGAGTACCCCATGTGTATTTGGAATGCCACATGGTAAGGCAAGAGAGGCTTCACATCTGTGACGTCAAACTTGATAACCTTCGAGCCACTAGCTTCTAGAGCTCCTAACATAGATAGTAAGTCATTCCTCTATGAAGGAAATGTCTGGAGTACCTCCAAAGCTGACATCGCACAAGGGGTTTGACCCAGGGCCTCAACAATAGAGTAGTTTTTGGAAACTCTAGCATTTGGATTGTGGGTAGAGCGCTTGAGTACTCCTTTCAAAATATGAGGTGGTGTCTCTGGTTTTTAAATATGTAAAGTCATTTCCAAAGGAAGAGGAGAAGATTATAGACTAGGTATAGCCCGTGAAGAGATATAATCTTGAGATTGAGTGGCTATATTAACTTTGGCATTGACCATATTGATATACAAATAGTCATCGTCTTGTAATGATGGGTTTTGACTCCCACCAACCGCATTTCCAACATTTGCGGAGCTTGAGGCCATGTGATGGTTATGTGGAAAAGGATTCATTAGCACAGTGGGTGGTAGAGATAATAACCTCGCAACTTCCACAAGTTTGGGGAATAAATGGGTAAGGTGATTGGTTGTACAAAGCTTATAGGGAAATTTCACCTTATGTATTTCTCATTTCCCCTCTCCAGCATTATTATTCATATTCACATTATTACCATTGTCCTTGGGTTTATTATTATTTTTCCCACCCTTACGATTATTATGTCCTTTCTTCTTATTCCCGCCTGGTTGTTGGTTACCATTTGGGTTGGCTGATGATTGCGTGAAATGTACATCTATTGACTGAGTGGGATTGGAAGACACATACGAAGTTGGCCCTCCTGCATATTGGTTTAGAGGCAACTCTTTCAAATGGCTTGTCATCGAGTCTGTGGATTTTAAATTGGTGGAGCCTACAATTCCATCAACATGAGGCCTGGGATTTTTTCTAGGGTCTTAGGTTGACCGCAGTGCATCCAGAAGAATGTGGTATAACATCCCAAACTGAGCGTATATGAGATCTAACTGTTGGGATTTAAACATCGCTTCTTCCTCAGTGGTAACCCCTGATGTAGAAACATCCTTTGAGATAGGAGGGTGCAATGAATTAAGGAGCCATTCTAAAATAAAGGTCAAGGGTATGGAGTTCTTAATCAACCTCTTCTGTCTACGCCACTCCTGGATATGATCTGAGATACGAGTGGTAGTGTCCTGGTATAAAGTCGACAGAATTTCTAGGACATCATCGTAATGAACCGACAATTGGAAGTGGTTAAGGAAGACCAACACCATCTAACTAAAGGTCCCATATGCCCCCTAGGTAGCTCGATATACCATTTCGCAGCGACCCCAATGAGGGTACATTGAAATAATCTTAACTAAATAGAATTGTCATTAAGAGAATTCGAGGACCACCAGAGGTGAAAGGTAGTAGCATGATCACCAGGATCCTCGCCATTCTTACCTTCGAATTTTAGAATATTTGAAGGAAGCTTTATTGGGACAGGGGGGCATGTAGGATCATGACTCACAAGGTCGTTTATCAACTTAGACAAGTCTATAAGATTAAGCCTGGCTAGAAAAGGGAGACAGGGTTGCAACATCTGGCCCCAAGCTCCCTGTAAAGATTGTGTTTAAGGAATTGCAGCCCATACAAGGTTTTGGTAAGCACCATGGCCCTATCTGGGATTTTAAGAACCTCCTCCAGGATGATTCATAAAAGGTTGGTTGGGCATCATTCCCTTAGGATTTTTTTGTTGGGGGTTATAAAAATTTCCCCCAGCCGGATTGGATCCAGGTTGGGGGTTGCCCAAAGCGTGAAACTAACCTCTTCCGGGTGTGAATCTGGAGGATAGAGGTGGATTCTTCATGACAAATGTATTGGTAGGAATCGGCACCGAGGAGGTAGGGGTGTAGGATGAAACTTGAGCAGAAGCTTGTCCGCCAAGTTGGTTGTTCCACCTAGAATCAAGAGGATTAGACCCGGGGTTAAAAGAAAGAATTCCTCCCATATTAGGAATCATTTGAGGGATTTGAGAACCTTCAAAAGAAAATGGATTATAAGGAGGTGTAGTTCCCCCAAGCCCAATTCTAGCATTAGGGCCAACAGCTGGGATGGTGTTCGAAAACTGTGTAGTAAAGTTCATCATACCATAGGAAAAAGGAATAGAGGCCATAAGGATGGACTAAACATTATAGCCCGGTGAGTAACCAAGAGACCCAAAAGGGTTCGAGGCAAGAGATTGAGCATTCACTATAGGTTGAGCCATAGTAATGATAGGTTCCTCTGACACTACAACCATTGTGGTTACAGGAGTCGAAGGGGTGTCATTAACTATAGTGGGTGTGGGAGTCGATGGGCTCTCAATATTCTGAAGACTGGGTTCAATACTCATCCTTGTAGAATCACAAGTCTGAATAGTGGATGTGTGTGTACCATGCCTAATAACTCTACACCTTTTAGAAGGAAAAGGATCAAAATCTAGTGGTAACTGTAACAAGCAATGGGATCGACGGGGACGCTAGTCTAAATCCATGATGACTTAAGACTCTAAAGATGAAAAATAGATCCTAAGGCCAACTAGTAATCAAAGAGCACACCAAAAGTCAAACGGACAATATGCACACAAATGGGGTAAAGTGGTTGAAAGTGGCCTCCCTCCCTAAAAATGGTATGTCTCACCCAAGACAGCCTTGACACTCCCTGCTAAATATTAGAGGTAACATAATCATTTATAAGGGCCCTCATGGGATTAAGAACCAGTCGGTTAGATCCCCCCTAAGACATAATCCTCCATAAAGGTTGTGTTTGTCCAACCCTTATCTGACCCAGGGTACCTGCAGAATAACCCCTACAAGTAGCCTATGTGGCACCTAAGTCAAGAAACTAATAAACCACTGTATAATTGATCCACATGAGAAAATTCATAAGTCAATTCCACCATATGGGCAGGGTAGCAAAGCTAGAAACCTTGAAAGTACTACCTCTCACGGAGGTAAAGGCACTAGAGAGATCCCTAGATATGAATAGATCCCCATAAATATATCTGATGCTAAGAAGGTATCAGGGGGATATCCCTTCAACCAACCTCGTGCGACCTCGTGATTAACTCTGGTGTGAGCGGAGCCTCCTGATATTACCAATTATACAATGGATTTCTCCACTCCCTTTGTCAGACACATATGTTGATATAATTGCCTTGGAGAAGTTTACTCACAAAATCCTATTCCAAGGCACTAAATCCTAAGCTAGTTTGTGCACCCTAGAAAATAAAATCATGACTAATGAATTTTAAATTATAATGTTAATTTTAGTGGCCGTGATTACTAAAAAATGTATGGTAGTGAAACTCATGATGTTATGACTGCAAGAAAAGTAAATATGAATATAATGCAAAGTCCTAACTTCAATTTTCAATGAATGATATACTTCTAAAAACAAATGCAATTTTCAATTTCAACTCTGCAATTCTAAAGTAAAAATGAAATCTTTCATTGCATGCACTAAGATAATGACAAGGATTCAAAAGACCAAAATGCTAAGCAATGCAAAATGCCTAATATTTTTGTATTTTCAATATAATAAAAATGAAAATGCATGGACTGAAAAACAACTTTATATATAAAATCTACTATGTATAGAAATAGATAACTCAAGAAGGATACCAAGTAGCAAAATACCCATCCCAATGTACAAGGACAATCAAAATGAAAATGTGATGAGAAAGACTCCCCCAAAAAAATTCAACCATAGACAGGATTCATGTCATCCCGCCGGCACTCAACAGTCACTACAGAGACCCAAGAAGACTCAGCAAACATCAAATCCCACCCAACAACCACCAAACCAAGCATAAAAACAAGGAAGGCTGATGTGCATGACTATTTAGGAAAACAAACCGTATGTACATAGCTTGTAGAGGGACAACCTTTTGGAAGATTGGTTGTTGTCATTCATGTCAACCCTAGTCATGGGTTTTGGACCGCAATATTGATGAAGGTATTTGGACATGAAGGAAAATGCACATGCAGATACAACACCCATGGATGGATAGTATACATCATGTTGTTTCCAGTGGCATGTATCACATCACATGGATCCTCATGGTTGAGGAGAAATGAATTTTTGAAGATGACAAAGTGAATTGAAGAAGGAAGCACATGTAGGCCCTGAAGATAATTAAAGAAACGGATTACAAAATAAGAAAGTGTCAGGCTGGCCCTAATGTTAAAAGTAAGTGACATAAATGGTATAAATAAACATCATTATACATTAATTTAACATAAGTCTAATTTCAGAGGTAATAAGAAGAAAAGAAGGTCGGATTTCAAGGGAGGATGAAGTCTTTTGGTGATGTGTTCTAAGGTATGTTATTTTCAGGTCATCTTACCATTTTTGCTATAACTTTTTTTATAGAAAGATTCAAATGGTTAAATTGCTATGGTATTGAGAAGACATATCAAGGTACCTATGGTAAAAATTTCATCTCTTGATTCACTATAATTATGGAGATTCACTATGTGGAAGATAGGGTTTGTGACCAGTCCGGAAGCTGTTCTATAAACAGGTGTTCCGGGTAAAACAATCATAAATTCTTCATCAAGAATGAAAATGACGTGGGAAAAATTTAATTGGAAATAGTACGGAATGTAGTTTCTTGTGTGCGAGTTTCAGAATCGGATGTTAAATATTGAGCGTGGGGTATTTTGTACAAGTTCGGTCTCCTGAATAGACCAGAATTGAATAAAGTCTACCATTCTTTCTATAACTTCTTTTTGAGGAGGATTCAAGGAGTGAAACTTGGAGGAGTTTCAAAGACTACATTGAGTAATATTATATATAGGATCAGAGTACTCCAAGAATTGAAGAATTGCAGAAATTGAAGAAGTCTCAGGAATCATTATCAGGTTCTATGTGATGATTGGTTGATGGTGATGATTTAATGTAAAGTTTTATTATCTCTCATATATTGTTGGGTGGAAGGAAGGGGAAAGGATGGAGAGTTAAACTCTCTCTTGATATTGTAGGATTGTATCTTCCTCTTGGAGTTTTATCCCTCCCTTTACATTTGGAAGTTGTAGCTACATTTGGAAGTCATTACTTCCCTTGAACAATAACTATTGATTATTTCTCATATATTGTGCATGGTGTATTGTGGTGTATTGGTG